>VXAL01014263.1:463128-564218 GCA_013399475.1 Chauna torquata | reverse complement strand
AGGGGGGCTCGGGGCCGCCGTGGCGGAGCGGGCGGGCCGGCGCCGCGCAGCCCTCGCCTGGAGCGCAGCGCCCGGGGTTTGTGCTCTTCCCTCAGCGTACGCTGATCTGCAAAGAGACTGGTTTGCTCCCATGCTCCTTCCGTTCCTCCCGTTTCTTTTTTCCTTATTTTTCCCTGAAATTGAACTTTAGAACGACTTACATGTCTAGAGCAGGTAATGTTTCAATAGCCTAGTGTATGAATACAAAATATTATATCGCTATATTTTTCTTTATTAATATGAAAATAAATGTAATTTAACTGGTTTGTGTAGTTTCAGCAGAGGGCAGTAGGTTTCCTCTTAATGAATTCTACCTTTTGGGCTGTTACCTCTTAATTGTTCTAAGCGTAGTGAAAAGTTGCCTCGAACAGAAAATTAAGATTGCTTGGGCAATTTGAAGCGATAGCAAGTCATTTTTTAAAGTTATTTTTTAAAGTTAAAGTCTTTTGCTATACTTCTAGCATTATAAATATGGTAGGTAGTTTTAACATTTAAATTGAACTATCTGTTGATTATCGTAATTATTAGAATGTAATGATTACAATAATTTGCCACCTTTTTCCTGTCAAAAATGTCTGCAGTAAATATAACCGAGCTATAACAGAGCACGAGTGCCTAAAATTACTATAGAGTGCGCTCAGCACGTTTTCTTAAATTTGTTTTAAAGCCGATTGGTTTTGTCTGGCAGCATAACCTCCAACTTTATTGAGTCATGCCAGCAAGCTGTGAACTTGCAAACAAATGAAACTCTTTCCTTGAAAGGAACAATTCTTCAACTTTATTTTGTTTAAGCATTTGACATAAGAATAGAAGTGAATTCTGTCAAATGCTGTGGTTAGGGTTTCCCCTTTAATTTGCCCTTTTACTATTTTCTGCATGTGTTTGAAGGCAGAGTTCTGTGCCAAACAAGGCTGGAAGATGACTGCCTGCATTACAAATTCTCAGCGCTACAGAAACAGCTGTCTGATGTTTTGGGGAGTGTGGTTTCTACCCCATGACCATTATGAAAGCCTTATTTTGATGAACCTGTGCTAGCGTGCAAACAGGTTAGCATATCACTTGAGGAACGTGACCTTATACATCCAGAAATGCTTTGCGCATTGTTGGTCATCCTGCTTTGAGTGAGCTGATTCTGCTGTTTGGCACCTAGTTCACGTGGTCCGTGCTGTTGCCTGACTGTCTGCAGGAGTCAGCAACTCATGTCCGATCACCCATCCTGTGTTCTCACTTCTACAGCTGCGTGCTCCACCTCTGCGGTCGCTGTTGAAACTCTGCCAGTGCAAGAATTGTCAGCTGCTATATTTCTGAAACAGGTAAAAACAGTTTGGTGAGTAAGATAGTGGAGAGGCTGCAAGGGCCGGCATGGGTCAGGTGTGTGGAACAGGACAGCAGGGTTTGTGGGAACTGGGCTCTGAATTTTCACAGTTCCGCAGTAGGATGCCTGTTGGCGGTAAACTGAGCACTTTACAGTGCTTGTTCTGGATGCTGTGTGATGCGGGATTTTAGTGAGGATACGGTAGCTTTAAGATTGTGTTTTGCATAGTATCGCAAGGGACCTGAATAGATGATTTCCTTGTTTCTCAGATTTTTCATTACTTACCAGATCAGGCTCTAATTCTATTGTTCAAAATGTCATGGAATCAGGCTTTGCTGTAAAGAATTGAAATCTTTATCATCAGATTTTTTTTTCCTTTAAGTTGTCAAGAACTGACCGAACTTAGATATGTTTTTACTTTAAATTGATCAGACCCTGAGAAATGCTGTTCAAAATCAAATACCTAAGCACTGGTATACAGCTTAGGTTATTTTCTTCCAGTATGTATTTTTCATATTGTTCACTGAAAGTCAGGTTGGTGTGTAAAGAAAAAAGAGATCAGCAGCTTTCTTTTTTTCTTCCCATAAAGCTTGGCAACAAATGCCAGCTTGGCCTGCATACAAGAAAGGGAAACCTGAGTGTTTTGGGGTTATAATTGACTTCCCTAAGATACTTGTAGTTTGAACAGTCCTGATGACAGTTTCCTCTGCACTTACCAGACTTCAATTTTTTTCACTTGTGTATGATTAATCCTAGTGGAGAAACAGAAGTGAATCAACACTAAATTTTTGAGGTTCTATGTTTTCATAAGCTAGGAGAAGACCACCATCATGCTAGGAAGTTCTTAATAAAAATCAGTTCCTCACCTGCAGTTACGTGAGGTACCCTTAGTGAAGGATTGACTCCTGTTAGCCACGGAGCATTTTGGAGGTAATGCATCTTTGAGAGGGATCAGTCTGAAATTCTTCTGTTTAAATAGCTATTTGTATAAAATCGCTTTAATGCATTTTAAGTGGTGCATTATGCATCATTGATGAGATGGGATCCAAATGCTTCCTTTAGGGAACACGTATTTAAAGTCAAATCACACACAGACATAGAAGGCAGGTGGGCTCTGCAAAATCAAATTCACCTAAATTCTAGCCTGCCATGTTGTTTTTTTGTAAATGCTTTATATCAAGAAAAGTCCAAGCCCTGTAGTGATCTTCTCAAAGATAAGTTAAAGCATATTTAATTGTGCTGTGAGATTGAACCTTCCGTCATCCATAATGTGTGTTTGTGGATACTTTACAGTACAGGGTAGAAATCATTTGGAAGTCCCACAGTATGACATAGTAATTATTTTGGCTTAAAGATATTTAATATATGGTCACAGTGTATGTAGTTTTAAAGAAATGTAGTAAAGGTAAGCACTGCTATATGGAGGGTACAAGACTGGGATTTTATTTTTAAGTTTATATTTAAGGATTTGACTGCAGACCAAGATGTATGTCTGGCTGAAAGATGGCTTTGGTTCTGTCCTCATCTCTTGTGCTGATTGGTGTTTTCATTTTGTGTGGCGTATATTAGGGAGCTGATCTGATCTGTCGCGTTTTCATGCCCTGGCACGTGGGGGTAGAGTTTATAGACATTTCATGAAAGTATTGCAGAGGGGACCCTTTCTTTAAAACTTAAATAGATTGAAGTCACAGGAGGATTTTGTAGTGTCTTGTATGTTTAAGTGGAAAATATTAGAAGAATTTGCAAAACTTCTTTAAGACTTGAACCTCATCTGCTGCATCGGATTCTCTGCTGCTCCCATTACATCAGCTGCAGAGCTGCTATGACAAAATTATCACAGCAATGTCCTTTTACTAAATCACTTGATTTAATACGCACATATTAGAAAACAAATGCTTGCTGTATAACGCTGCATGCTGTGGGAGCAGGCATTTCTTTGGGCAGTGTAGTAGCTCCGTCTGTCCGTCAAGGTATGTTTGTGCTTGCAAGCCTGCAGCTCTGACGTGGTCTGTAAGGAAGCTGGCTTGCTGCCTCTCCCCACATCACCTACTCAGTCAATTCAGAGCAAGTAGACGTTCAACCCTGATATGATGGATAAAATATTGGCTTTTAGTTCTTTCTTCACCTCCATTCTTAGCTGATTTGCTGTAGCTTATGAAAACTAGCAGGGCCTCCCTTCTTTGAAATAAACTGCAAATTTTTGAAGCCTCTGAACATCCATTTGACAAATACTTTGTAGCTGTTAGATTTTGTGCGCTGTATTCCTTCCTCAAGATTTAAATGAGTCGAAGACATTCTGCTGAGAGCTTTCAGCTTTCTCTGGGATCAAAATGTTTGATGTGTGATCTTTTGCAAAGATCTGGTTTACAGAGGAGAAATTTCTAAGGTGAAAGCTTAGGAGTTTTCAGTCCATGCCATGCTCAGTAGCAGCTCAGTATTCTGCTGATGCTCATTTCTGGGATGCAGCGTTGATTCGTGGTGTATGGGATGCTACACATAACAGCTGGACCAATGAATCTTGGATTTGTCTTCATTATATTATAGTGCACTTTTAGCTGACAAGCTAAGAAAAAGATACTGTTTGAGCAGTAGCCTTCTGAATACTACTTTTTCATTTCTTTTGCAGTAAGAAACATGCTTCAGAACTTGTGGTAGATTTTGAAGGCCACTGACGTACTCCTGCAAATTAGTTAATGCCCAGTTCCAGTTAGTGTCATGTATATGAGACCATTAAAATGGAGTTTTTTGTTTCTTCTCTTATTTTCAGTCATAACAATATGGTACATTTTTCTTCAAATACTGCGATTGAACATGCAGACACCATGTATTTCTATGAATATGAACCAGTTTACAAGCAACCCTACCTCTTCACGTTGCGAGAACGCTTGAAATGCAGAGACGTAACTCCCTTTCTAGTCATCTTGGTGTCTTCAAGACCTAAGGATGTGAAGTCAAGGCAGGCCATACGGATAACCTGGGGATCTAAAAGCTTCTGGTGGGGACATCGAATTCTAACCCTGTTCTTACTAGGTCAGGAAACTGACAGAGAAGACAATTCTGCAACACTGTCAGTAGAAGATGAAAGCATCCTCTATGGTGACATAATTCGCCAAGATTTTATGGACACTTACGACAATCTTACCTTGAAAACAATTATGGCATTCAGATGGGTAACCGAATTCTGTTCAAATGCTAGATTCGTCATGAAGACTGATTCTGATGTCTTCATCAACACGGGTAACTTAGTCAAATTTCTTCTGAAGCTAAACTCCTCAGAAAATATTTTTACTGGTTATCCTCTTATAGGTAGCTTTGCCTACAGAGGCTTTTACAAGAAAGTGTATATCTCTTATGATGAGTATCCATTCAAGTTTTATCCTCCCTACTGCAGTGGAATGGGTTATATATTGGATGGAAAACTGGCTCTGAGGATTTATGAAATGATGAGTCATATCAAACCTATTAAATTTGAGGATGTTTATGTCGGAATTTGCTTAAATATACTCAAGGTGAATGTCACTGTTCCAGAAGAACAACAGTTCTTTCTTTATAAAATTAATTTTGATATCTGTAATTACCGACATTTGATTGCAGTATATGGCATTATATCAAGTGAAATAATCAGATTTTGGCAGGATTTGTCGTCCAACACTTCAGTTACTTGCCTTTGATTCTGTATAAATATATATAAACTTAAACCTGTATCATCTTAAACTTTGAATTCCACTGTAGGAGTGTTTAACTAAAGCACAGGGCAACACAAAACAAAAACACAGTTGTTGAGATGACGTTGACTGAAGGACAACTGTACTGCTGGGGAAAAACTGCAATGGCAGCATTTCTCTGGGACATTCTGATATTCTTAAATAAAAATATTAGGAATTCACAAAGCACTTTTCCATGTGTGTATCCTGTGCATGCAGGATACTTTCGAATACACTGTCCGGTCTTGCTCTGACACTTTTGCATGCACTCTGATGTAACCATGGGATTTCTGCCCAAATCTCCTGGAATTTATAAAATGTCACTTAGGAATAATGTTTATGCCAGGAAACTAGCTTGGAAGATGCTTCTCAAATTACTTCCTAACTTGATTTCTTTTGTTGTTTTTGTGAACTGCATCATCCTTCGCTACCCTGAAGTATTTGTTCTCTGCCCAGCATGAAACTTGGAGCTACCTTCTTATTTAAACGTACCACCTCTGTGATCGTTCTGAGAGTGTTACGAGGCTCTGGATCTTCTGGGGTATGCAGAAGCTGATGGGAAGTTCTGTAAGTGTGCTGCACTCTGTGTGTGCCTATCTATGTACATTTATATACATGTAAATGGAATTGCTTTGGTGTCTTACAGGTAGCACTGACACTGTTCACGGACCATCAAAGGGCTAGATGCAGAAGACTTCACGTGCAGTTTAGGTACTAGACATCTCTAATACGCTGGTATCATCAAATAACATATATACACACGTGTATGCATGTATATGTCTGAGTGCTGATGCATCCCAAGAGTTACTGGAACCACACAGGGAAGATTATTAAAACAGATGCACTTGCGTTGTGACTTCATATCCATTTCAAAAATAGTTTTCTCGCTTCAAATTTTAAAATGAAAAGAAGTATGAAATTCTAGGCTTCTTACTTGTTAAAGAAGACGAACTTTACTGTATCTGTAAAGATGGGTATTTTAATCACTTTATTCATATCAGCAAGGCCAAGGTTTCAGTAGTTTACACTTCTAATAGACAACAATACAGAGTTCTCAATTGCATTAACATAAGTACTCTAGACACATTTACTACACAGTGAAGACACTATAGTTACATCCTGTACATCTAGAATGACAGAGCACTGCCACTTTATTTGTACTATAGCTGTCCTGTTACGATATATTTACATTTGGCTGTCTTTCAGATAGATAGTCTCTTAGAGACAAATTAGAAGAGGTGCAGAAACCTCTAGTACCAAGACTGAGGTTTCACCAATGTTTTTGTTATGTTGTAATTATGGTCAGTAGTGAATTTTTCTGTCTTTTCAATAACTGTACATAATTTTATGATGGAATTATAGGACATGTTATTTTTTTTTAAATATAAAAATGACGTCTTGGGGAGAATACTGTCTAGACAAGTATTTCAGATTTCAGTGTTGTAAGAATGTATGCTAAGAGGGTCAAAATTTTTCAAAAATACATTTTTTTTCATTGTTAAACTAAATAGCTAAAGATACTGTATTGCATAACTGAGGAAAGAATGCTATTGGAGTTCCTGAAACAGAGGTAAACTATAGCTGTTCCTACGGCTTTAGGATCCATTATTTGATTGTTGTAGTATTATGGTCAGATCCTGAGAGCTCTGTGAGAAATGGTTAACTTGCTCTTTGATTGTTTATACATCTAAATAAAAAAAGTCCTTTCTTTCTTAAGCCTGCCACGTTAAATGTTTAGAAATCAATTATTCTTCACAAGAACGCTGATACTACAGCACAGTTTGTATTGCTTTTTCAAAAAAATGTAATTATGAAAGACTATGCAATCTTCAGCATCTGGGTAGATAAAGCAGACAGTGCTCCTCTTGAGAGAATAAAAATGAGTATCATGGATAAATGGCTGTGCTGTACTGCAATAGAAATGTGACTGTCACCAAGCAAGGTATTATGTTTGTGCCCCAGAACGATAATGCTGATGATAGATTACAAGGCTTTTGCTTTCACAAAGGTAAGTTTATATACACAGTGATCTGTTTATGCCACCTGAAATTGTAATTTAAAGTGACATCAGTTCTGTAAGAAAGTTGCACTGTAAAGTATTCCTGATTCTTTTTTCTCTGAAAAACTCATTTCCGAATTCAGTTTGTATTTGAGTCTGACCTCATTATTGCTTAAAAGACCATAAAAATGCATAACTAAACTAATGTTTCTGCTTAAAGCAAGTATCGGGAGAGTTTGTAGCTTGAGCAGCCATGCAAAGGTAAAAAAGCTTAAGACTGGGAACTAATACACGCACTTAATTCAGTGGTGGGCCCAAACGATGCTTACAATATTTTACTGAAAATGAAGCATAAACCACAGGCTAAGATTTTTCCAAATCCTAAGATTCTTTTTCTCATGCATGCAAGTAGCTCAAAAAGCCATATTAAAATAAAGTTCCAAGCAATTATGATTTTGCTATGAAAAGTGTGGGGCTTTCTATCTTGCAAAGCCTAATAATCCATTGGTCAAAGATGTTTGGAAACTACTTCTGGTGGGATAGCAAAAGGGGTTTACAGTGTAAAATTTCAAGCCTGTATTGCCTGTATATTGTTTCAGAGCTCATAAGTCAAAATGCTTCAGTGTGTTGTGCACATTCTAAAAAAACCAAGTTCAATGTAAGCCATTAAGTATGTGCTGCAAATTTAGAGGTATTATTCTCTATAATCAATATTAATCAGCATTAAGAGGGCATGGACAGTTTGGCATATCTTCCTAAGTTTTATATTACGTTTTCTAGTTACTACTAAACCACTTCAATGCAAGTTCATTGTAAGTAACTCACAAATGTCTGGCTGTACAATAAAATAATGTAATTTTATCATCTTTCTTTTAAAGTAGAAACCGATTGGAGGTTAACTAAACAATGTGACACTGAATTCCTGATATGTCTACCAGATATATCAGCTATGTTGGAGGTATTTGGGAGGCAGAGCTCTACTCCCTGTTTTTCATCTCTATTTTTGTCTGAGTAGTGTGTACCATTTTGGTCGCTTATTAAGTAGTCTACAATTTGCTTACAGTAGAGGTGTTGGGGAAAGAGATGTAAAACTTTCTGCAGGCTGACTTAAATTAAGCCTGTCAAGTTTTAATGCAGTTAACTGTGTATTGCATATTAAGCTGTAAGCCATATCCAAATGCAAGTACTCTGTGTAGGAAGGAAGCAGTTAAAATGAAGCTAGGCAGACTGTTTATGTGTAATTGAGTCCTCATTTTAAAGAAATCAAAACTTGTAAAAAACAAACAAAACATATATTGGGTTTCTAAAAATCATAAAGACATTTTCTTTCACAGGACTTAAGAAAGTATAGTCTCTCTTTGAAATGCTGCTGTTGCGAGATTCTTAGCTTAAGGCAATACTGACCTGCAACTCATGTGGGGAAATATTGTTTTGTAGTACAGTTTGTCTCACCTGCAGTTATGGGACTTTGGGACTTAATTTTCCTCCTATAAAATAAGCATTTAAAAATACAGAGTTCACCCCAGGTGGCCTCTATTGAGATCGTTTACATCTCTGAGCACTGTTTACCTCTAGCCTTCCGACAGTTGCTACGCAGCACATTAATTTTCCAGGCCACAATAATCCGAATGACCCGAACGAGTTTTTTTATAGTGTGAGTGACGATGGTGTGTGGATGTCGTATGCACCCCGATCTGCTATCTGGCCTGGGATGACACTCAGCCCGATGTCCCATCTGCTCCTCTCAGTAGTGCTTTGTGGTGGTCCTTGAAGTAAGAGTAAAGTGCAGTCTCCCCTGAGCTTGTAGTAAAGATGCAATCTTAAAAACACTTCTGTCTTTGAGAGAAAAAATGTTAAAACAGAAGCCTGAAGAGGCTATTATCTGAGATAATACAGCAATGCTGTACTAAACGGAAGCTGTCTTTCACCAAGACGAATTGCTTAAACATTGTGGTTTTGTTATCTTGTGTGTTGTGTAGGCTTTTCTCTAATAAACATCTGCACTGCCCTTACAGAATCCTAACTGTGCAGTTCATTTTCATAATCATTTTTTCGAGAGCACTTCCAAATGCACTAGGTAGAAGTGGCTTTGCAGTCACTCAGTATAATACTCGCGTGGCACGGTTTTAAAGTTGTTCTTCTAGCCCGTGCCCCTGTTTAGCGCTGTAGTTACTGCTGGCGCGATTGTTACAGTTTGACACGTTAAAGGTAGGCGGGTTTGAAATTTAGAAAAACGGACTTCATTTGTAAATCTAGTAATTGCTAACCAGTGCATAAGTTTTGTACCCAGTTTATGCGTAAAGGAACAATTTATCAAAGAGCAGTGTATGATTCAGTACAGAATGGAACTAACTCCGAAGAACTTTTTCCAAAAGAAACTTTTTAACATAACTCAATTTTTCTTACCAGAAGGAGAAAGTTTAAAACTCACACGTGGACTTTGGCAGTTCTGGTGTGAAAGTCTTATTCCATCAATAGAGGAAGCCAAGTGTGCACATCTGCAGAGGCATAGGAGCAAACTCGTGCAACTTGTAGCCAACTGACTCCCACGGGGCCGTGGAGGCACAGGCATTCACAGCCACGCTTGCTGGGGATGCTGAGCAGGTATTTGACTGTCAGCCCACACAGCCTGACTTTGTGGCTATTATCGTAATTACCAGGATTAGAGCACATGCAGTTAAAGTACAGCTTTATCTATATTACTCTCATGCCCTGACTACAGTGTAGGAATGGCCAGAGAGCAATGTTTCAGTCTCGCATTTATGTTTCTAAAACATTACAACTGATGACTCATTTAGCTTGGTGGAATACAGGCTGAAATAGATTTCTGTGCACCTAAGTCCCTAGAAGTACTAATGTGTAGCCACAGGCTTAAAAGAATACATGGCTGGTCCTTTAAATGCAGGAAAAAGTGCTTATTTCCCTATTGCTCAACTAATTCAGTTTGTCCTTAATACCAGATATAGGAACTGACCTACTCCTAAAAGTGGATTTCAAAACCTTAGTCTAGAATTGCTCTTGATGTAAGCGTCTCTATTTATGGGTTTAGACAGGCTTCAACTGCTTTGGTTGCACGCATTTTGCTTAACAGAGCAAAATGAATCTAAAATATCATATGTAACTGCTGACAAACTGATACCTAGACCATTGTTACCTACAGGGAAACTATATTTGAAACAGCTGCTTACCTAAGCCTGTCAGTACTATATAAATAAAAGTAATTCAAAATTCAAATCAATATTAACATAATTGTATGTATCTTATTAGATATGGGTCCTCAGATTTAGAAAGATGTTATAAATATATTGACAACACTGAGGGGCAGCAGCTCTGGTCTGTCAGTTGTCAAACTTCAGCAGAACATTCTTTCTTTATCTTGCAATTTTGTACAGCCAGATTTCAGGATGGAGGCCTAAAAAACTAAATATAGGCTGATGAGGTTTCTTCTTTGTTGTTTGTTTGTTTGTTTTTTCATTGATGTAATTATTTACTAAATGTTTCTCTGCATAAAATATTAGATACATTACCAGTATATTAATACTATATAGAGCAAGGATGCCATATCTTCTGAGAGGCAGCTGAACAACAAAATTCCTTTATTTTCAAGATTCAGCATTAGGGGTGATGTAGCAAACTGTTAGTTCAAGCTGATGCAGTGTTTTAGTACTAACCTCTGTATTATAAAATCTTCACAACTTTTTTTTTAATTTTGCCATATGTAAATGGTATAATACTGTAATAACATCAGCAGTAGTTTTGATACTGACCTTATGTTTACAAGTCAGTGGACAATACTTCACTATGTTAGATGGCATTTACTTTATTTGTATTTATCTGAACACTGTTCAGTAAAACAGAATCATTCATTTCAAATTTTGTACTTTTAGAAATTTTAGGACTGGTGTAGTCCTCAAAATGTAATCTGTGACCATCCCTCCCCATGGGACAGGAGAGCCATGCCCAGACCGCTAGTACTGGGTGTTGTAACAAAAGCGATGGCCTACATTTTGCATGAAGTCAAATAGCAGATCCTGCCACCTCGGAGACTAGCGATGAGTTCTGGAGCCTTTTAAGCTCGATCACTGTGGTCTGAGCAAGCCGCACTTTTGCCAAATGTTTGGATCCCACAAACAAACATTAAAAATGCATCCACCAATGTTGTGAGGATAGCCATACAAGGGGTTAAATTGGCAGGGGTTGCAGGGCAAGATTATGATATGCCAAACTGTTTCACATGCATTTTTAGCACCTGAATATCTGCATTTCTTAGTTACGTCTGTCGATGCACATGTTCAGCCTGCGCTGCTTTAGCAATGCTGTAAAATTCAGCCTGAGAGAATGGGCCTGCATTAACCTCCTAGTGAACATGTGTGCAAGGGACAGTGGAGTCTTGAATCACATGCATTTTTTACATTTGCTAACAGAGCAACCGCTAGCTTTAATAAATACTGCTCGGTTAATGTGCTTAGGCCAACCAGTAGACGGAGCTATGAGATCACACCTAACCAGGCTGCTGCGTGTCCTTGGGATTCCCTTAATTGTACAAGAGCTGCAAATGGCAAAGGTTATAGCCGTGTCATGATACGAATGAGCAGCCTTTCTAAAACCATACTAGTATATAATCAAAATGACACCCTAAATGGCAGTATCTTTAAAATACATACCACAGGAGTTAAACTGTTAGTTTACAGTAGCACTGGGAAAACCTAAATTCTTTAAGTTCTGGATAGGATGACTAATTACAAGGTACATTTTTTCATGTATGGACCATACGAAAGGTGCTCTTTGGCAGCAACTTAATATATCAGTTTTCTGCCATTAGATGCTCTTGCTTGATGAACAGATGTCACTGATGGAGCTACGCTGGCTTAACCAAGAAAAACTTCCATGAACATGTAAGGCAAGAATTAGGGAGCTCTGAGATGTATACGGGCCACTTTAACCAAAACACGCTGCCCTTCTTTGGACAGGAGCCTAGGCAGGACAGCAGCACAGGCCGGCGTGCTGAACTACTGCCTCGCCAATGCTGTACCATGCTCTGCTACACACCTCTGGCATGCGTGGGGCTAGTTCTGGCTACCGGTAGCTCTTTCCAGACGTAGGATGTATGATTAAGGCAGTGGAGGATCAGACCCTAGAGCTTTTAGGCTGTATAAGCAATATGTACATTACTTAATTTTGTCATCCAGCAGCTGTATGTATCACAACAGAATTTGGCACAAATTGGCATGACTGGAAAGCTACAGAGCACTAGAATGGGATTGGAAAACTTAGAAGACTTGTAACAGGGGACACGGGGAGGCACTGTGCCTGTATGAGGAAGACTGCACAAAGCCTGTCATCTCCATTAGTCCTTCATCTTTAAACCTAAAGTAACTGTAACTAGTTTTTTTAAGTAAAAACAAAACAACAAACATCAACAGCCTTACCAGAGATCATTGGCATGAACATCTTTGGCCAGGAAAGGGAGCTACTAAAAAGGTGGGAGTGTTGCAGAGAAAAGTAAATGTGCTAGAGCAACTACTGTTGCAACTGCAAACACGCAAAGGTTGAAATAGGTCTGATTCAGTAACCGGCTGGGCAGCCATTTGACTGAATGGATCCTGGAATAAACACCCAGACAAGTCTACAAAACAGTTTTGTATTGTACTATGAGTTTTCTTAAATTCTTCGAGCAAGCCATGTGAGAGCTTGCTTTACTCCTAGAGTGAGCCACACTCCCACAGCTTCCTCATGGCAACTACGGGAGTCTGTGAATGCACGTCTCGTTACCTCATTTTCCCACTTATCTCAAGCGCTAGAGCAACCAGAAAGCTAGCCGTGCTCAAGAGAAGGTCTGAATTCCACAGCAGTGCTTGCTAACTTCGAGACCATGAGCTGCAGAGAGGTTTACTGGCAGCCATAATCTTTTCACTGAAGTGGCATTAGTCTATAATTTTTTTGGAGCTGACCACTGGTCCGCTTCCAACTTCTCAAACGCCTGTGAAGGATTAGTAGTTACGTCGCTGCTATACAAGCCTCTCTGCTTTAGACTTCTGTGGACTGCTACGTCTAATTCTTCTTTTCCCTGGGCAGCTGTTTTGACAAACATCCAGCCTCTGTTCTATAAAGAAAAGCCAGTACAACAGAAATATCATCTGTGAAGGAGAAAGGGAAGGCAAATGCTACATGCACCATGAGCTCTGCCTAGAGCACAGTTTCGATACCGCTGCTGTAGCATTACTGAGTACATGATTAAGCACTCCCATGAAAATGTTGCACAAGGTTTTCATTTCACAGCAACTGACCTCAAATACTTTTTCAAAAGAAAATAACTGAAGTACTCTGCAATTATTAGCATTTCCTGTTACCCACTCAATTTAACTGCAAATTTGCATTTAAAATTCACTGAATGCCATTCTTCCTGTTCAAGTGATTAAAAACATCTGAAGCCTTCCATCCTCTGGGGAAGGCCCAGTGCAGGCTGGGTTTCAGAGCATGCTGGACACTGCCATGCTTCTGTTTCTCACTAGCATGCTGTGTCCATTACTCAGAGCCAAGGGACTCCACCCACAGCTTTGAATGAAAAGAGGCTGGTAAAGGACATGTATACAATTCGAAGAGCTCTGGCACTAGCAACATATCTAACTAAGATCTGTGATTATCTCCGAACAAACTAAAGAAGGGAAGTTTGGTAAGGAAGAGATAACCTGGGAATAAAAATGAAAAAACTAAGATGGGAATTGCTGCTTGAGCAGAAAGCAGAATTTGTGCTCTTTCATTTTTATCTTGAGAGACATCATACCTGCTCAACACAACCACAACAGATCACAGTCTTTTAGAGACCTGCAAGCCACATGCCCAGAAATTGCTTTAGGTGGGTGATAAGCAAAAGGTAGCTTTTCTTCTAATTACTCTTGTATCTTCATCCAAGAAACAGACAGTTAACATACTGTATCCCTGATCCAGCTCAGGACCCAAGTAGTGAGAACCTCCATTACCTCGAAGACAAGAGATATCAGCGGATCATCCAGGACCACGTTTTGAAGGGAGGGAATCCTGGGGCACATGGTACAGGTAAGCAAGCCACTCAAAATACTAACGTCTAACTCGGGCCCTGACTCCATTCCTGTAACACGTATTGTCCTGTCACGCTGCCACTGCTGCCACTTGTTCATGAAGCAGCCAACTAAGTTATCAGATGTACAGCAAACTTTGAATGCCATTGTTTAAACTTACAATAGTCACAGATTCCAAAATACAATTAAATATTGAAAGATAGATCTAAAAATATTTTTATCTAGATTTATCACAAGCTTTCATCTCAACAGTGCAATGCCACTGTCTGGCATTTATACATTATACCAAAAAAAAGTTCTAAAGAGGTCTTTGCCAGATTAAAACCACAGATTAATCTGCAGTGGTACAAAGAAGTCTTTAATAGGCGTGACTTCCATCTAGGTAGCTCTAAGGAACACTCTGCTTTGATTAGTTTTCCAAACAGTCACTAATGAAATGAATTTTATCTTGCATTGCTTTCGTACATGCCTATGAAAAGTCCATGCCAAAAACCTAACAAAAAGGTGAGTCTCGGTGAATGACAGTCATTCCTCTATCACAACAGAGCTATTGTTTTGATAGAGAAGGTGACAGACCATAGAGTATTTTGCTGGAGTTTAACATAGCAATATGACATAGAAGAAATGTTGTTAAAGTAATGCACGGACTGAATAAACATGTGTCTTCAGGTAATTCAGTAAC
Source organism: Chauna torquata (assembly GCA_013399475.1). Taxonomy (NCBI): domain Eukaryota; kingdom Metazoa; phylum Chordata; class Aves; order Anseriformes; family Anhimidae; genus Chauna; species Chauna torquata. Next base: position 549,421 of record VXAL01014263.1, on the reverse strand, counting down.
TATACCTAATCACATGCTTGGCAGGGATTTATNTGGCTCCTCTTCCTCCTTCATATCAATAACAGGCCAACAATTACAAACCTTTTCCAACACAACCTTATCACTGCAGATTAAAAAAGAAAAGGGCTGAGAAACATTAGAGCATCATTCTGAAAAGTCACATCTACAAGTGAAAAGCAACATCATTCCTATCACTTGCTATTAAGCGGCAGCACTGCCCTGGCCCTGCTGTGCATCTGAATGAACCTCTAACTAAGAATGAGAGGTAAGAAATCAAATGAAAGCATATGCGGGATTTTTAAAGAAAATTCTGAAATGGAAGATTACAGTTAGCTTCTAAGGAGCAGCAAGGTCACGGGAGACAGGTACGTGTGAACAAACTTAATTCTTATAATCACTCAAAATGTATTTGTTGTATTGCTCCTTTTGTTAAGCAAAGAACAAAGACCAGAGGGATCTGTTCTTTTTGTGTAGAATCTTAATGGTATATACTAGAGCCTTCCACTATGTTTAAAATGTAAGAGTTTGTTTTAAGTTCAGTGAGGCAGAGAACCACTGGTAATTACTGTTCTTCTGTTTTGCTGCTATTCCTGAACTTCACCACCATCACTGTTATATTATCAGGGCATCCTCTGTAAAATGACTGTAGAACTATACTCTTTGCACCGAAGTGTGGTTCATCCAAGCGTTCCTTGATGAATCGGACAGCTTCCTCGTTGCTGAAAGCATCCCACAGACCATCGGATGCCAGGATCATGAACTCGGGCTGCAGTTTGTCCAGATCAAAGGTGAGAATATCGGGGTCAGGAATGACAACATTCAGGTTCTTCAGAGGGTAATCTCCTAACGAGCGGGACATGGCCAGGATCCCCTGAACACGCCAGGAGCCATTAAAGCTGATAAATCCACCTGGAGAGAAACACCAACACTGTTAAAACTTTCTCCAACTTCCTGTCGGATCCACCCAAAAATTCATGATGTGGTATCCTGAGGTATATAGATGTTACGTATCTCAAAAAGCAGGAGATGTCTTAAATAAATACCATAGCACTGCAACGAAGAGCTGGATCTTGCCTGCCTGCTAGTGCTACTGAAAGAGCTGAATGAATGGCTGTGCTTCTGAACGAAGCAGCTTCTTGGTCCCCCAGTGAGGCTGACAACTTATTGAACACAGAGATAGGTATTCCTGTACTGCACTACTTTTTGATCAGAAAGCCTTATGGCAATGTTAAGACAGAAATACTGAAAGCAAGTCTTTATATTCTTGTGTTAATAAAACCCTCCTTTTTCAGTGTAGTTCTTGTTTTCCCAGTCTCAGAAGATCTGTGAAGGAAACGTAACAGTGACAACACATGCAGCAGGACTCAAACTTCACTTTAAGGCATAAAGCAAAGAAGCAAGTGCAAAAACATTTGTAAGCTCTTCTAGCAAACTACCCTGAATGAAGTGTGTCAAAAAAATACCAAAAAAACGTTGTGAACAAACCGACCACAAAATGTTATTGCAAGTTAGAAAAATGCAGTGTGGGATCTGACTGACCATCACCAGGATTGAGGCGACTTCTAGTTGAAAATGTGTTACTGTATTTAGAGGTTGTTTATAGTAAGATTCATTTCACACTGAAATCAATGACTGATCCAGCCAGCACCTGGCCAGTACACAGCCTGATTGTGCTAGGGAGGGAACTATGCAGTGCCTCAACGGCAAAGTAAAATTGAAGCACCTTCAATTTCATGTGCATACATTTGTGTGCCACTGTCTGCACTGCTGCACAGCAACATTTCCTTCATCTTAACACTAAACAAAAGTCAGAGTCACTTAAGGACAAATAATTTGCAAAATATCTGACACAGAACATTAAAACATACAACCAAGGTAGATGAACTGTTGTCTTCATACCTGCAAGTTATCTGCTTTGGTGTTCTTAGAAATGTGTTTGTTCTTCGTAGTTACAAGAATGTTTTCAGCTTTGTATTTTACCCTACTGCAGCTCCACTTTAGATATGCAGTCAAACCAACCTTGTCCAGCTGCTGCTGCATGTTTTGAGGGCATCTTAGTTGTATGTTACACAACCACCTATTTACCAGCACAGGGATTTTTTTCATGAGTGAAACTTATGAACTATTGTAACTCAGAGTGTAATCATATGTACGTATTGGAATGACGGGGGAAGCAAAATGCAATTAAGAAGAGGCAGTTTTAAGTATGCATTATGCACACAATTAGAGGAAAGCAATGCTGACATCCGTTATTGTACTTACAGGGGAGGTAGCTGATGCTGCTGGCTTGCTGCAGCACGCTTATGCTAGTCTTTGCAGGTAGTGCTTATGCATACAAAATGACTTTTCAGTGCCGCTGTCAAGTGGCACTGAAACTGTGGCACCAGTTGAATTCCTGAGGTTCGCTGAAGTGTCTGTTGGCACTTCTAATGTTTTGTTTTATAAAGTCATCCACACAGAGTACTTAAAAATTCTTATGAAAAAGCAAACATTCTGCAGCTCTAGCTGTCGCTGGAGAAGAAAAGACATTAAGGAAACAGAAGCTTTTTGGTGATTACAGACATTTTGCATGTTAGAGAGTTCAGCTCAAAGGATTGCATTCAAGGTGAATAAAAGTTCTGTCAGTGACAGTCACCTTGTGGCACTACAACTGAGTGTTTCTTCACAAGCCAACACAGTGATTGTTTCGAGGCCCCTATTTAAGTGGACACTTTATACTTTGCCCAGGACCCTGACCAGAAGGAGATTTCTTGCATTTTCTGTGGAAAACAGCATCCTCGTATCACAGGACATGCATTTCTCTAACCCACAGGAATGGACCGGAGTGCTGGGATCCCTCTGTCATTCAGCTGCGGGAGGAGCAGCACTGCAGCACTCATGAGCGTGCGCCAGTCAGCCTCTTGTGAAAACAGCAGTCAGCGTTGACGAAGACCTGTGACCGGTGCTGCTAACTACATAAGCATGCTATTGAGCAGATAATACCAAAGTATGTGGCTCCTCAGCTCAAGAAAGCAAGGGCCCTGCCCCTGTTCTCTTGGCTAGTGGCCTTCCTTTGGTATTAGTAATTTCATTTGGCTGCAAGCTTTGGTACCAATTTGCAGGAACACTCAAGAGAAACCCATGTGTTGGCTTCAGGGGACTTCAGCATGAGAGCTGCTTGAGTCATGTTGGACTGACAAAGGATTTTTTTTTCCAGTTTGTGGGTAGGGAAAAACTTTGTACATAGTTGCAGTAAGCAGGTGAATTCATTCCCCATCCAACTACCGCTGACAGCAGCAAGCAGCAAGCCTCCTTAGCATCTACCATCACAGCAAACAATGAAGGATTAGTTTAGACTTGTCATCTCAATGTTAACGCCCCACTGAAGTCTACTGGTCAAGTTATGCTTTTCTTTCAGGTGTTTCAGGCTGCCTCAAACTGATTTATATCAGACAGGTTTGAAGGATATTTGCTCTTTTAATCTCACTTTTAAATGAAGTCTCATCCTGCTAACACAAATGTACAGTTGTTTTTTAGATACCTATTGGGTACTGGATATAACTACTTAAACAGCGCAGTCTGATGGTGCCACATCAAGTTGAAAAACTGAACTGTAACACCATGATGTGGCTATTGTAGCTTTCTTCAGTTCTATGTGGTAAGAAAGTATCTAGCTAATGGAAAAAAAGGCACTTCTGTCACAGTAGCAATGTAGGCTTGATATTCAGTTTTGGCATTTCGCTTCAAGTTTGCATTTACTGTATATATTCCAACCTGAAGTGATGTTCCAAAATGTAAAAGCATCTGGCAGTAGTATAAACCGGATTCTATTTTTTAACAGCACTATGAGGCCGTATCAAGCATGATACTGCAATCGGGCAGTATGTAACAGCTAAGTGAATTCATTAAGTTACTATGTGAGCTAGAATATTTCTTGTTTAGCTGCAGATAATTATAACATTTACCTATTAAATTAATTTCTTCCAAACTTGGAAATTCCTGCAAAAATCCAGGTTCATTTTTCACATTGCTGTTACAAAGACTCAGTTCAACATTAAAAAAAAAAAATTAAAAATCCAAATTTTTTTTTTCCCTTAAGTAAGTGAAGGCCTTCTCTAAACGAACAATTGTACAGAGCACCTGGACGATATTGTTGAAGGAGGCCTTAGGAACCTGAACTGCTAAATGGAAAAATCTCCAGATTTTATTAATACATCTCCCAAGTACATAGCTGAAGCAAAGTGAGACCAAGATTTTCCTATTCCTTCTTCTCAGTATCTGTATACTTTTTATTCCCCTTTGGGGAACTTATCTGACCTTGGTTCTCAGTGGAGCAGCAGGAAGAATCACGCTGCTCTTACGCTTCCTCAGCAATAAAAGCAAACTGAGAAGAAGGCATGCATTTGACACATACAGGCATTTATACCAGCGTGAGCATACTGATAACCTGTAGGTTTTAAAAATGTTTTACACTCAGGGAAAAGCATGTTATTTCCACTTTATAGATGAAGAATTTGAGAAACAATGCATCTCTAGAGGCAATGCTCATCAGTAGGTTTAACACTTTTTTCTTCATTGAATAATTTGCTGCTGCAGGCTGCTGTGGGAGCCAAAACAGAAATGGGTTCAAAAGAGACTTTGACAAATTCACAGAGAATTGGCTATTAAACTTGATGTTCCAAATGTAACTTCTAGCCCAAGGGGTCGCTAAAGTGACAAGTTAAGAAAGCTAGATATATTGTGGAAAGGTTACTGGCTTTAATACTCTTTCCTTATACTCCTGCTACAATGAGCATATTTGTGTGCATTAACAGTCATTATATGGGCACAAAAAATAGCTTTAATGAGTTAGATTCATGGTCTACTTATTTTAGGAACTAAACCTCATTCCACTTCAGACCCAGCCTCTTACATAAAGGCTGCTGATACAATGTGGTTGTGAAGAAGCCTGTAATGGTGCTGTTCCTGTTTATTAATTTGCTCCCTGCAGAGATCACAAGGTAACTGGCCCGGACAGTCAACTGGCTGTTGAAGATGAAGGCTGCTCTTCTTAACTTTGACACTGCCTCATTAAGGGATAGGTTAGTCTGCTTCCGTTTCTATGTCCGCGCCATGGAATCCCTCTGAAAAGTGCTGTACTAATAATGGAAGATTTTATCTGCTGATTCCTCAGTCTGGTACTTTTCAGAATCTCACAGGGGAGAAGTCTATATTATTGACAGAGTAGAGAAGAAAAAGATGAACCTTCAAGCCAAAGCAAAAATGTTATAACTCACCAGCTCTTTTAATCCTCTTCCTCTCTTTCAGTTGGTAGGGCTTGTGATCGTGTGACAAGGGGATAGCATTCCCGTCCTTGTCACACAAGACTCCTCGCGAGTCACCAACATTGGCCACTGTGAGTTCTTTATCTGACAACAACGCAATCAAACAAGTTGTACCTGGGGAAAAACAGAAGGGAAGGGGAAGCAAAAACAAATACATAGAGTATATATTTATGCAGTTATACTGTGAATTTTCACCAGTTGCTGTCTGTGCCATAAGGACCAGCAGCTGTACTCGTACCTGACTGAAGCATCTCGTACTCTATCAATGCCATGAAATAAACTGTCATCAAACCTGACAGCTTTCTTCTAAGGATATTTAAGTCTACTAGATTTCCTCTTTTATCAGTTGGTATTACTGAGTCATTCCCTACTCATGCTATCACATATTGTTGCTATTTGGACAAATTTTTACATTGAGTCCTGCCTGGGGTGGGCACTTATCTCAGCATTCGCTCTGCATTGCACCTGCACAGACTGGCAGGTAGATGAGTTGGTGAAGCTGAAAATCTCAAACTCATCAGTCTTATGCTCAGGTAGGAAAAAAGAGTTAGCAGGAAAATGTTCTTCTGATTAATAATGGTGGAGAGGGGCTCAAGGGGGAAGAGTGGTTTCCAGTCTCTGAGAGCTGTCTTTTCCTAATGGCCAAGGAAAGTAATAAGAGAAAAAAGTACAAAATGGCACCAGAGCCCACGTGCAGCTTCCCTGAACAGGAACGACAGCACTGGAACGCGCATGAGTGAAACAGGTCTCTCTCCCCTCACCCCTTCAAGGACTGATGTCAGGATTTGCATCCCACGCCAGCCTCTCGGCCTCCATAAAGGTTCACCCTCTCCACAAAACAGGCTACGATTCCGGATGGCACCTGTGTGGTGAGGATGAGCTTCAGTGCACAGTGCGCTGCATACGCTGTGAGGAGAGAACAAAACGGCTAAAACCGCTGTCATTACGGAAGGCTATGCATCTGAAGGATGTTTTATTGAAAAAAAAAGAAAATGATCTGACATTTTAAATTACTTTAACCTTTAAATACACAGAAAATTTAATCAGCCATTGACTACAGTATCCACCAGGCATGGTACTGTCGGCTAAAGTAACAGGAAAATATTGGAAAAATTGGCTGTTTTCAAGGTACTGACACTATGGTTTTTATTTTCCTCATTCAACCGATGCAGAGTAGAGTGAATGTTGAGCAAAACAGACCCCATTAAGAACATGCCTTTTGTATATTTTGCCCTTGTAGCCAGTGTGATATGAGCTGTATTGAAAACTCCAAGTATTAAAAATATTACCTGCACTGGCTTTGGACCAGATGTCACAATTTCATTCATATTTCAGAAGAGAAAGATGGCAAATAAATTTTTACTTACACACTAACAAACATTAAAGGGGAATATTCCTGATGCTTAGTTTAGATTACATGGCACTCCTGAAATTGTTACAAAATTCTTACAAAAGGTACTCTTGTATCCTTCAACAGTAAATAAAATTAATTTCATGGCTGCTTTCTTTTCCTTTTGCATGGTCTAGAGAAGCACATGATTGAGTTTTCACCTCTGTTGTTAATTTACATCTAATTATTCATTAAAATGAGGCATCTACCCTTCTCATGTAACAAATTGACAGGGAAAAATGGCACCAGCTGGGCAAGAGATGGTGATAGGCAGGATGCAAAACCTTTCAAAACTGTTCTGACACGGACTTGTTCACTGGTCTGCATTAGGACAAAGAAGGCAGCACAAATGAATTCCTGCAGATGCACAGGACAAAGGGCCCAAAGCGATGAGTCCTCAACCAGCACCGGTGTTATAAAGCAACACGTCTCTGTGTGTGTGTTTTAACCTGACAAAGAAGGAGCTTTTATGGGAATGCCAACAACAGAGCATTCCACCATATCCTACCATCAGCGGCAGCCTGACCTCTGGTTTTGCTCCCGGGGAGCTATATTAGGGCCTAAGTCTGTGTTCTGCAGCCTTAAATCTAAATTCTCATAGCTGCAGCTTGTTGCATTGCTGTCCAAAACTAGAATTAAAAACTGTGTTTTGCAGTTCCCATGTCAGTAGTTGAACATCCCATGACTGGTATAAATATAATAGCCAGTACTAAACAATTTGTTTTTAGATGCACTGTGTTCTGGAGATTTATTTTTAACTTAATGGTCTGTCTTGCACAGCTTTAAACTAAAAATATTTTTTTCGTAAAACAGGCACATATATATACTATTTTGTGCAATTGTCCGACACATTGCAGACTTAAATGGGTACAGTTTCCCATTTGTTGCTAAAAAAAAACCCTGCTAAGTGCACAACTTAATGGCTCTTGTAACTGCAGGACATAGAGAGGAACCCATCCACCAGGATCACCCAAGGAACCCTGCAAAATCAGGTGCCTGCTCAAGAAACATCTGGAGGCTGAACAAGAGGGTACCAAAAGCCACTCAGAGAGCCGTGCTGCAAGGGGCTCCTGCCGGCGGGACGCCCGTGTCAGTGCTGTCGCTCGCCCGCTGCGCAGCTTTGACCTCTCCAGGCTCCCCTGCACCTCTCTGCCAGCTCAGATTCACTGGCAGCAACAACGCAGGGAGTACTTGGGGTGCCAGGCCCCCAGTGTTTGCACCCCGTGACTGGCGCTGCTCTAAAGCCAGAGGATGTGGCAGTTAAAATGCCAGTATTCACTCTGAGCAATGAATGTGACGCCGCCTGCCCTCAGCAGAGGGGTTTCAGCAGAGGAGAGAGCAAGGACGACAAAACAATACAGCGCAGGTGCAGCCTAATGCCTCAGTATGGACAAGAGTCCTTACCACGTGTGCAGAGTAGTGCGAGGCTTGTTTACGGTTACTATTACTCCTGTAACTGCTTCGGATGGTAAGATTCTGCCCAGCGAGGTGGCCTTTTAGAGGTTTCAAAACATAAAATTCGTGTTGAAGTATTGCCCTCTGACTCCCTGTTGCACAGAGCCACTGGCTGCGGTGAGAGCTCTGCACAAAAGTCACGGGTGGTCCAACAGACTCTGTGTTTTGGAGCTAATTAAAGCTGCAAAAGTAAGTGTTAAAAATAAGCAGCTAATGCTACAGATAAGCTCCGGAAGGTATTGGAAAGAGAGTTGCCTCAATATCAAGATGAAAACAGTAAGAGCACAGATAAATAGCAAAGCCAGGCTACTGCCCTGCACTGCGGTCTGTCGGGACAGGAGGGTAGCAGGTTTTACGGGGGCACTCTGGGTGCGGGTACAAACTGCTGTGGTGGGGTGCAGATGGTCATTTAAGCAGAACAAAACAGAATTAGCATTTCAGGTCACCTCATTCTCTACCTGAACAAAAAGCATTAACTCTGTAAATGCGTAAAAGCTCTGCTTCAATAAGAAAATTACAGCAACAAATGGCACCCTGCGTTGCCTTTCTTTACTCCTGAAGCTTTTCTTGAACAGCTGTTAAAGCAGCATCGTGCTGACAGTGAGACTACAGGGCCGGTACCTGCTGAAGCCAGCCTGACTTTTTGTCTAAATTTCACAGGAGAAAAGAACAGCCACCTTTGCATTTTGGACTGAAAACCAAACCTATCAAATGTTAAATGGGGGGCAAAGTCAAAGCCCCGTTGGACGGGAATAGAGAGCCAGAACAGACTCGTCTGTCTGGGAAGAGTGCCGGAAGGATCCCGGCATACCGCGTGACAAGGACACGCTGCAGCGCACGAGGCTGCCAGGATCCGTCGCACCCCTGGTTTTTCTTTCTGAAGAGCAGAGCTCCTGCCTTCTTGGCTTGACATTTGCATTTGTAAATTCATCGACTCTTACATGTGCAAGATCACCCGACTGCTCTGCAGATTGCCTTCCCCCTTCCAGTGACAGCAGCACGGCATGTATTTTTTGTACACGCAGTAGTGAAAATCATGTTTCCTTGCAAGGAAGACACCGCAGATAATATTGTAGAGACCTGATGTTTAGAAAGCAAAATGCTTCACACGCACAGTCATTATTACAACCCCATGTAAAAATGGTGACTTTGGGTACAGCCTCCCTGGTTAGATGATCTGTGTGTATGAAAGAGAATGAGAACCTAAGCCAGAAGATAATCTCTGAAGTGATTTATGAAGTACGAATTGCTTCAGGCCCCGCTGCAGTCCCTGACTGATGGCTGGGCTATCGTTCAGTCCCTGACCTCACGGTGCTGCCTGCCATTACATGAGAAAGCAAACTTATTTTGCTGTGTTTTCTTTTCCATCTATTTTTATTTCAGTCATTTAACCTTGTGCAGAGTTAGAAACCATTGTGCTCTTGTCAGTTGCCTCAGATTTAATGCAATTGCACAATGGAAAATTCCCAACATAAAGGGTCCAAAACTGAGAACACGTTATATTAGTCCCTTGAAGCAGCTGCCTGAATAATGCCCTGCTGAGCAGTTTAAAAAGAAAATCACCAGAAAATTTAAAACCTGTAGTATACTGGCTGCAGAGATAGGATGGTTTTTTGTTTGCCTTTTTTTTTTTTTGAGTCAGGTAAGATTATTGGCGCTATATTTTAGTATCAGCCAAGGTACCTTATAAAAGTCAAGGCTGCACCAGCTACACTGGTTTTTAGATACCTGCTGTATCAAAAGGAAAATTCAACAGCGTACAAACGAGCTGATTCATACATTTAAAGGGATTAGGGAGCCTGTAGAGCCACGTCCCCCCAGCACTCCCCTTCTCGTCCCTCACCCAGCTTTTCCTTTGTCACACGGCTCTGCATCAGAGCGGGAGGGTGGGAAGGTGGCGGAAGGGAGGCAGCGCTCCGGCCCGGCCTCGAGCTGACGGCGCTGTGCTGGGCTGTGGGGACGCGGCTCCCAGAGCTGCCCGGGGAGGGATGCCAGCAGCTCCTGTCGCCCAAAGGCTCCAGTCATTTGTGTGGGACCAGTTTCTTTAAGGAGTCTTGAAAACTTTGCACCATAATCAGGTTCTTGTAACTTGTTAACTATTTAATTCAGTGCTGCACCAAACACTGAAGCTAAAAAATGAAGAGGAAGTGCAACAGTTAAGCAGAAAGCAAAAAAAAAGAGGAAAAAAACCAACAGGAGATGAAAGAAAGGAAAAATAAAGGTACAGAAGAAGTTGAAGGCATATCTGCAATCAGCAGAACAAGGATGCCACACGGCAGCCAGGACAGCTGTGGCTGATGCACACACCCAGAGCAGGGAGACTTTTTAGACCAATACAGGAGCAAAAGCAATTCTGGGGCCTGAACTAAGAAAAGAGCGATAAAGGACTGAGTCCTGGTGAACAAAACACGTCCATCATGGGGAGCGTTTGGTGACACACACGAGGAGGCAAGTTAGACTTACAGAAGTGAAACAAGGCAGCAAGATGACCGGGACTGCAGCTGCTCCGGAGGGCAGAAGTTGACGGAAACGCCCCCCCTGGCCCCATTCCACGCCCCCCCATTAGCAACGCGCAGTTCACCTCCCCAGGTGCTCACCAAGTCCCACATTTTTTCTCTGTCCTCACTGCTGAGTTTTCTTTCTCTTCTCCAGACACTACATGATCTCTCGTGAGAGCCTTCAGTCCATCAGGACGTGTAACCTCTTCCCTTGCCTTTCCTCCTTTTCGTGCTCTTCTACCTGGAATTTTTACCCATGCCTGCTCTGTAAGACATCAGACCTCTGCCCGGCCCTTATCCCAGGTCCCTTCCAACCTCAGCCACTCTGTGCCTCTGACTGTGAAAACTGAAAAATGAGACTTCCTACATTTTAGCCATTGATTCCCCTTTTGCAGAACTTCCCTCACATTATATACACCAAAGCCGCTTGCCTGCAGCCTTCCTAGTCTAGTGACTTGATTTTAACATTTTTTTCCATTATCACCTCATCCCTACACCTCTCTGGCTCTTTTCTTTTGCAACGCAAGCATGCCTTAGCTATGCCACTCTCTAAAAAAACCATCATTAACCTTCATGATTTTTATGACCACCACTTCCTTTCCTTTTCCATCTGTGAGCCCATTGAACGTGCTGTTTATAGCCATTGCCTAGGGGGTTTTCTTTCCCTCCAGCTCCATGCTAGGCTTTCTCCAACGTATCCTCTGCCCCAGGCTCGCCATTGAAACTACTTTGCCAATATCTTAACGTTTTCCAGCCAAAGTGGAGACAGCGATCTTTTCTCATTCCTCTTATCTGCCTCCAGCACAGCCAGCTCAGCTTTCTTGACTGATGAGGCTCGTCTTCTCTCCTAGTTTTCACCTTTGCTTCTCTAATCACGAACACCTCTGTCCCAGCACGATCTCTGAAGACGCCTTCATCCCTCTTCTCTCTCACGTCTGCACAGCTCTGACGGTCTCTGGCTCCCTCTCCCCTGTGTAGGCTTTACTTCTACGCAATCTCATCTGCAAACACACACATCACCAGCGCTTCCACACAGACCTCCTGACCTGCTTCCCTGCCCCAGAGGGGCCTCTTTTCTCAACCAAAAGGTCAGCCTGTTTTCTTTGCGGATCCTTACCCCACACCCAGCGCTTCCACCGGCCTGCGCAGCGCTGCCCGTCTCCCGCAGCCCGCAGTGGATGGGGATGGCCAGCGCCGTGGGCTCTCTGCCACCAGGGGCTGAGCAGCTCTTCACACTCAGGCGCCCTGAGCCGCGCAGCCGGGCTCCGAGGCCGCCCGCGCCAGCTCTCTGCGGGATGCGGCACCGCGGCTGCGGGACCTGCATGCCGCCGGAACAGCCCTGGGACGCTGCAGCAGGAGCAGCAGGCCAGTGCGCTGTCACAGCCCAGCTTCTAACACACCCAAGGGGGAATTTCGTGGCTCGCTCAGCTTCACCTTCGCCGCATAGGGAGACAGAAGAAAATTGGCAGAATAATGACCTGGATAACAGAGACCATCATCATTATCTTTGGAGAGGCCAACACTGCCTCTTAACGTTTGGCCTAAAAGCATTACACCCCAGAGGGCTAAAAGCTACATTAATTCCCAACAGACAGGTCCTGTGATTGGTAGTTTGTGCTAAACAGAAGTCTGCATTATAGGAAATTAGTCTAATTCCATCTCTGGAAACAAAGCAAAGAGACAAGAGAGAGAAAAAAACAAACATAACCAGTTTTTAGAGGGAGATGGAGAGAAATGTGAAGAGACCAGAAAACTCCAAGGCAGCGTCGGGCCGCACACAAAACTCAGCAGCAGAAGGGCTGCAGCAGAACAGAGTTTGCAGGAGGAGAGGTGGGCTGCTTTGGCTGGGGCCCCTGTGGGGAAAAAGACCCCAGCAACCTCAGTCGGGAAGGAGACCGCGGGCGCCTGGGCCTGCAGCCTGCCCAGACGGACACGGCTTTCACAGTCTGCGTTTCACAGGGCCAGATGTAGTGCTGGGGAAATTTTCTATTTACACAGCGAGCCCTGCACTGACGGTATCTTTTGAAAACAGCAGCAGGTTCAAAGCGGTCGGAGCCCTTGTCCGGAGCAAAACTCCCGGCTGCGCCAGGGTCAGTCTGTTCCAAGACATGCTGAGGGGAGCAGCGAGGGGAGGCAAGCGTTTGGGAGAAGATGAAACAAACTGGCTCTGATGACTGCTAGAGATGGGGTGTGATCTGAAATCTTACAAAGATCATGCACTTTCACCAACACCCTGTTAATTGGCTTTTAGTTACTGAGTTTTAAGCCAGTGTAAAATAAGTATCTTTTAGGATTAAGAGTGTTGTTAGCAAAAGATAAAAACGTTACGACCGAAAAACAACTGCTTTTGTATGACTTTAGGGAGAAGCAAAGCCTCTTGAGAAGATCAGCGTGAAATGCATCTCGAACTGCTGCCAGCTGGGCTGCCGGGGGAGCCCGGCCAGGACCAGCTCTGGCGAGCGGCCGTCCCGCGCTTGCTGGTGGCAGCCGCGAGGACGGGCCTGCCGGTGTCTGCACGAGGAATCACCAACTCCATCACCTCCGTAGCAATGGCAGCACTCCAGTTATTACACTGACAATGGCATAAAAGCTCCGAGACCCTTCCCACTTCTGGTGCTGTTTCTCGTGACAGAGGAACAAATGTGAGTGCAGGGTTTTGAAAAAAATGCCTTTCCTGGAGACGGACGGCCTCTGCCCCGCAGCTGCTCGCGCCCTCGGGGCTTGGCGCCTGTGGCGAGTTTCAGCTCTCAGCCGCGCCGCAGAAACGCCTGAGCAGACCATGCATTTCCGTTTGCCTTACAGGGACTTTAAATCCTAAACAATGAGACTCCAGCAGTTTCCAGGGCAGGTATGTGGCTTTTTATCAGGGACGTAGCTGTCCTTTATGCCCACCTGCCTCAACTGCTCCGTCTCGCTCCAGCACAAGCCGTGCTTCTCCTGAATTTCTGTTTGATGTGCTCTACACAGGCACCTCAGGCAATGCAAATAAACCTTTGATTACAGCACGTGGAATTGGCACGATGGAGAAACCCACCGTAAGTGTGTGGGGGAGGGGGAGGGACTCTTGCTTCCCAATAGCCGGGACGGATTAAAAGGAGTGGGGAGGGAGAAAGGTGGTTACAGAGTCAAGATCATGAAACCCGCCTTTATGTGCCCTCCAAATGACCCACCAATTGTAATGCAAAGCCATAAAAATAAATCTAATTATCCACTGCTTATCTATCAGATAAGCAAAGATAAAACCAAGCAGCAGACGTTCACATTTCGCTCGCACTAGGGCAGCGAGGAGAACTGCAGGAACGCCAGCAGCTGAAGCATGCCTGTGCTCTCAGACAACCGTGTCTGCGTGGAAAAGGGGGGGACGAAGCAGGTGCTGAAAACAACAGTTCTCCGAACTGAGAAAAATAATCCGAGCCACCTGTCATTGTCTGCAGCTTCCAGTGGCACCACTGCAAAACCTTTTGCAGTGATGGGCCGTTTCCAGCGCAGCAAACGGCACGCCTCTTCCTCGGCTGGCTTCTAACCCTCACGTGCATTTTTAGCTTCGCAAATGACATTGAGCCTTTGTCAAAGATTTTGCAAAAGGCCAAACTAACTGTGCTTATTAGCACTTCTTCGCCATTGCTCCTTTAGAGGTCACTGAAGTGTTTAAATAGTTACACAATTGCTTTTAGCAAAAGCTACACAGATTAGAGAAAATGCTATGGTAATCTCCGAAATACTACACAATCTTGCCAAGTTACTGGGATAATTGGCTGTGAATTAAATAAACTGCCAATCAGTCACAACACCTTTCAAAAATAGATGTGCATTTTTAAAGTACCTACTGCCTTTTCCACAAATGTCTTGCAAGGTATATGGGACTGAACAGACTCCACATCGTGCAGGCGTTTGTCCTTGAGTCCCCTTAGTGCTGGTGTTTCCTGCAAATGAGCTGTACCTGCCTCTTCTCGCAGTTAAATACATTGTTCTGCAAAAGTCTGCTCTGTAAAGCACACACCTAAAAATAACCATTCTGAAAAACGCAAGGTCTCATAGTTTCTTAATTATCTCAGCATAACATTTTTCCCTAAGATTAAAAGAATGCGATCTTCTAAAATAGATTAAAAGCACCATTATTAGAAATACATAGAAAGCACTTCAAATTCAACTTCTAAGATCGTAGCTTCATTCCCGTTATGAAACAATTCCTACCCAACTGTATGCAATACTACTTCAAGATTTTGTATTTGAAGCAAAAGATAACTGTACTGTACTTCTATGTGCCTATATCCTATTTTCTTGACTAATCAGCAAGTAATGTAAACATAACGCAATGCTGTTCATCACTGATCATATTAGATTGACCATCTACAGTAGTTTGGGATATACACACAGACTGAGGGACTCATATAGATGTTCTGACTCAGCTTTGTAAAAAATCTCTAAAAGTGTTTTCCAGGTAGGAAAACAACAGCTGGAAGTTGTGTGTGCCAGGTCGCAAAAGTTAATTACTGCAAAATGGAATCCCTTTCGGGCAGCCTCTCCATCTTCCAGACTGCTCTGACGGTGCCTCATCAATACCACGGAGGCAGCGGGGAGCACTCCCACCTTCACTGCAGCCCGGCGCAGCATGATTAATTTCTTGTCCTTATGAATGCAAAAGGAATCTCTATTTCAGTTCAAAAGTCGATTTCTGGGCATTGCTCCTATATTTAATTTCACCTCAGCACCACGCTCAGTGGCTGAATACATTAGAAGTATTAAAAACAGGTTTTTTTTTCTGGTTAGAAATTTTTCTTTCACCAGGCTAATTACAGTGCAGAAAGCAACACGTGCAATCTCCTTCGCAGACAGGCTAACACATGCTGTGGTAGTTAAACCTTCCAAGCAGCCTTGTAGTGATATGACAAGAAAAAATGACTACGCTAAGGTCTGTAAACGAGAGGAAAAGCGATTTCTTGCTAACTCTTCCCTTGAGCCTTAGTTATGTACGGACCGAAATGTGGTTATGGGTAGCGGGCATAACACAAGCGTTTGCACCCAGGCTGCAGACTCCAAATTCTTCTGACCCTAAGAGCTCTGGGAGCTGTGTAACTCCAGTGCAAGCCAGTAACTAACTCAGCTGCATTTGGCTGGGCAGCTGTGCTGAATAATCTCACAAACAAAGCAGTGGCATTTATATCAGGTCAACTGGCAGGCAAAGATGAGCCGGAGGATGCAATGCCCCTTCCGAGCCCAGCCAAAGACTGGCATCATCATTAACAAAAATTATTAGTATGAATCTGGAGTATTCAGGAAGAAGTAAGTTTTTCATTGGGAAAGATGAGAGCATTCCATGAAAATAACAGTACCTTAACTGTTCTAAGGAAGAGCAGGATAAAAGTCTTAAAATGAGTAAAAGCTAATAAAAATTTACAGTAAGATACGGGTACAGCCTGCTTTGTTAAGATTCGTCTCAAATTCTGTCATCTGTCTTCTGGATCCACTAGAAATCTTCCAAAGCTTTACAAAGTTTTGCATCATTATTGCTTTCCATGCAGAAAGATGACTGCAGTTTCACATATGACTTTTATCAATAATATCAATTTAAACAAAGGCATGGGGCTGCCCTGTGGAATTTACTCCATCCATGTCCTTCAGGTATCAGGCTGTTTGCTAAATGTCATCTCCCAAGTAATTTAGAAGCCATCCCTCTTATATCTGCCACAAAATATTCAGGGAAGACACTATTTAATCTTCCACGCTCGGCTGCTTGTCAGGACAGGTTCGTGCTGTGCTGCGAGGTACCAACGCGGGCACCAGGCAAATGAAGTACCTGGAAGCAGCAGGACACAGGAGGTGCCTGGGCCAGAGTGCAGCTGCACCACCAGCACCATTACACTGGTACTGGCTTTCGCGTCCAATAAACTTCCCATTGTGCAAGTACAGCAAATTTCAATGTAAAGGACAGTCTGCAGAGTTGGTTACACACACACACAAAACAAAAACCAACCAACAAACAAACAAACAGAAAAAAAGGGATTCCATACTTCTGGTGATTTCAGACAAACAAACCCCTCCACAATCACAGTGCTGAAAAATACTCGAAATGTTACATTTATGACACTAACTGGCTTTGAGGCAGGAAGCTCGCTAACGACCTGCTGCAGGATCCGCTCCGCATTTTAAGCAGAACAAGTGTGCCCGTGGCAGCCCAGGGACAGCCGCTGCTCAGTGATTTTAAGCGTGTGTGAAGGACCTTCTTCCAGACCAGCGAGAGCAGCCTGCAGCTGTACCTGAGCTGCACACCGTGCCCACTTCTGCTTTGTTCTCCTGGTAACAGTCTAAGAAATATAATTTTGTGACTCCTTCTTCCTTTGTCTATAAAGCCACGATGCAGCGAGGTGGCAGGGAAGCACCGGTCAGCTACACCAGTGCTCAAAACACTGCCCTGCAGGGCTGAGTAGGGGAACGACCGACCTTACCGAGTTAGAAAATCTTATACAAGGTACTCAACAGGCTTTTATTAGCAACAATAAATAGTAGCCAGGGCTGTAAGCAAATGGAAAAAGTAGGAGAAAAATGAAAATCCCATCTGAAAAAAAAATCAAAATAATTAAAAGCATCCAACAAAGTCCTGTGATATCGCTGGCTTTATGACTAAAGGAGCAAGGCTGCAAAATTTCATTTGAACCAAGGGCATTGACCTGCACTTTTCTGGGGCGCCCGAGCCATAAATACCAGATTTAAAGCAGCAGCTGTAAATAAGGCAGCAGCGGGAAGGCGCTAACCTTAACACAAGACATATAATTAGCAACTTCTTCACAAACAGTATAAATAACTGCTAGCTTACAGATGCTGCGCCATCTCTGCATCGCTCAGTAAGCACCAGCCATAGCAGGACACGTCTGTTCGAAAATCCCCACTACGCTGGCAGTCGTATCTGACAAATGGGTTTTGCTGTGGCTGCATTACCCTCGGCTCCTGCGGTCGGGTTTATGAAGGACTAACGCATCGGTGGCGTGAGCAGCTATCAGACCGCAGCTAAGTTCATTGAGGACCACTGCAAGTACCTGTCGCGCTCTCCAGCTGCCTCTGAGGCTCGTACATGACAAATCGCTTGCATTAACTCCTAAACAAACAAGAAACTTATTAGTACACAGAGAGAGCTGTAGAGCAAGGAGGTATTTAGGAGTTATTTATTCAGTGCCCAAGGTGTATCTCGAAATTACAAACACAAACATGTTCCCTGTCCAAGGGATTACAATCTAACTCTGTATTTCATGTGCTGGCAGAAGACTGGGAGTGAGAGCAGGAGGAAGAAAGGGACGGGGAGTGACAATGCACCAGAACTGGGGACAGTTCAAGAGGTCTGTGATTTATCTCAAGAGCCTCACTCTGTCCCAGTCCTCTCCACTACCCAACACAAAATTTGCTGATGCAGATTTTACTGAGCTGTAAATTTAGGCTAGTTGGCCCAAGCAAGGGTTGCAGCTTAAATCAAGCTGGTGACTCTTCCCCTCTTCAGGTTAATCACACTCAGAGGCTAACCATCTTCCAAAGCCTGGCCTAAAGTTACCTCCAGCTGTACTTTTCTCCTTCTACGTTCTCTCATGCAGAAGCTGTCTTCTGGTTTTATCTTCCAGTTCAGTGTATTAAACCCTAATTTACACATTTGCAAATGCAAAAGCTCCACGTTTGCTGAACACCCATTGTTTTGAGCAGAGCCATCACCCAGGAAATCACCCTCCCAGCACGCAGCTGAGTGAAAACGGCACAGTTTGGGGGACCTTTTGTATGAGGTCGGCAAACCAAACTGGTAGATGGACCCAGACAGACAGCTGTCCAAAGACACCCACCAGCAGCTGACGGACAGTGGCTGCCACCTGCAATTGCAGAGCTGCGTGGAAAAGGTGCAAACGGAGGAAGCAAAAAGCACAGGGACTGCTGAAACTCAGCAACTGCCACTGTTAGAAAGGTATTACAACATCAGGAAGAGCTGGTTTTCCCTTGTTTATGACCAATTTCTTTACCTTAATTGGTTGTTACAGATTATGGATAGGGTTTTTAAGAAAGCTTCGCTAGAGAAAAGAAAGATTTCTTTTATTCCTGCTCCCTTCCCCTCCTACATCTAGCCATGTATAATTCAAACACTGGGAAATAATGAAAAAGGCTAACAGTGATTGATTGTGGCATGCCATGCAGTTGTGCATGCAAAGCAGGGATTAGCACAAGCTGAACAATGCTGCAAATGTAGAGAGCACAAGGACACATGACACAAGGAGGCGTGCAAGAGTGTACGCGATCTCTCAAAACACAGCAACACCCTGAGATCACAAATCTGTACGTAGGTGCATGTGCTCAACATTATTACAATATATTTTCTTCTCAATGATCCTCCAATTGAAATGTTTTCAAAAGAACCTAAATATTAGTTTTTGTACATGATATGGCAATACGAGGAGCCGTGAGACTGAAGAGATTCATTTCAATACAGAAATCTAGCAACTGCAGGTGTAATGAAGGGTTTTGCAAAGGTGCAGCTGGTGATGATTTTGTGCTGCTCCATCCTGCTACAGCAATGCTGTTTATGCTTGTCTGGGTAATGATGCAGGAAAATTTAATAAGGATCTCCAAATGGTCTGTCAGGTTCGTAGGCAGAACAAACTTTGCCTGCCTTCACTGCTGCTCACAAAACCCTTCAGACCTTTATCTCTGCATCTGTCAGCAGGTGACAAACCTCTGTGTAGATGGATGGCAACTAATGTTCTCTCTGGCTGCGCAGAATTTCCAGTAAGCTGATGTCTTCAAATGCTATCTCTGTCTAATATTTTTTAATAAATAAATTAAAAAACAAAACAAAACAACAACAACAGACAGATAAATCTGTGCTGATGTCTGTCTGATTATACAACACGTGCCTCTGATGTTGAGGAAAAACACCATGGTACTGACAGCGAGCACCTCCAGCAACAGTGCACATCAACTGAATCTAGAGGTTTTCATATGAAATCAAACACAAACTTACAAAAAATAAACCTCAAACAGAGGTTTTAATTACCCAGAGCTTATGCATTTTTAAGTCTTTCACTAGGCCAAAGACAGAAACAGCAATCAGGCTGTGATAATGCAGTGTCCCCCAAAAAACCCTTGCAGACACTCTTGCAAGGTGGAGAGGCAACCACTCCAGAGCACAGGAGACACCAAACCACTCTGCCATGGGGCACAAACCAGAACTGGCTCCATCACAACTTATGACTGAATCGAGCAAGCACCTAACAATAATTCTGTGCATTTAAGATGCTCTCCAGACTTAACTGATAAGTGGAAACAGAATTAGAGCCCAAAGTTCTTTCCTTTGATTTTATGTTAGCACACTGAGTCAAGAGTTCTAGCTGTAACTGTCTCATAGTCATTCTCCCTTTCCTTGTGTTCTTCTGGGACACGGGCAACAGAAGAATTCAACACTGACACACGTGCTCTCCTTACAGGAAAGTCCACCTCATGCAAATGAGAATTAGATCACTGACATATTGCTGTGAACATGGTTTCAAAAACATAAATTACTCTCCCCATTTCCTCTTACACTTCTGAATCTCCACAATTCCTCAGGACTGTGTTGGTTTCATGTCTTTTGATGGGACTTTGGTAGCGGTAGAATGTTTAATTATTTTTTTAAATTGCTACAGACGTATAAATGCCCAAGTGAAGAGCGCATGGCGTTTATGCAGTAAGACTGAACATCGTTACACACACTTCAGTAAAAACAGAACACTTCACGTGATTAATTGCTAACTTACTGACGGAGCCCTGCAGAATCACCATCGCATCCACATGGCACAGGGGCAGTCACTTGGTAAAACCCCCAAACCCAAGTGTCGTTAGCATTTATATCAGTCTGAAAGACCGACTGCTAGCTGACAACTTTAAATAGCTAAGTATCTACTTAAAAATTGATCAGCAAGGGAAGAATATTTCACGTGCAAGTAGGCACTTAACTGTCAGAGTGCCATTTCTGCTCTGAGCTTCTGCCAAAAGGTTATAATTATATGAATAATAAAAAAATGTTTTAATTGAAGGAAAGAATACAACATACTTGGGCACACCTAAGTATATGTCTGTTGTTTACAAACATTGCCAATATTCTAGAAATCTGAAAGACCACAAGGCATTGTATGAGCCCCTGTGTAGGAAATAAAATCGAGTCATGTGCTTCTGTTGAAGCTACATGCTAAAACATAATTTAAATGATTTTATGTGTACACCTACAGAGACATTTAGGCTGGCATTCAGCTCCCCACTGGAGCTGTCTACCCGTATTTACCTGTGAGTAAAAGCTAAGTCATAGTCAACGGAAAAGAAGGGGCACATATAGGATATGACTCTTCATATATTAAAGTACATGCTTAAAATAAAGTCACGAATCACACTAGGAATTCCAGTTTCTCTCTGCTCACTATTGAAGAGCTCTAGAAAAGCAGCCCAGAATTTGATGCCTCTAATGCAAATATCAAAAGTTAAGAGAGAAATTCTACCCTAGGTGACTGCCCTGTGATTTTTTTCTAGAATTACTGGCCCTCTGCTGAAAAACTGGTACTGAGTACTGGTTTGTGGTGACCAAAATGAACATGCAGTTTTAATGTGTAAAAGAAATTGAATATATCAAAAAAAAGCACTGAGCATAAGGTAGATATTAAATAAATTCAGTGGTAATTATCTGGCTATAAAGAGTAAAAATTCTTACTGTATTACTTGGAAAAGGCACAATGCTGAATTCTCACTGGCAGCAACCGAAGATTGAAAGAACTGAGTTGTTTTAGATCATGTTCTTGAGATTAAATATCTAAAATCATTGAAAAATCAAGCCTGAGCTGGAGAGAAAGTAAACAACTGTGGTGGACTACAGGCCACGGCGTTTTGCTCTTTGTCAGAAGAAAGCCCCTGGCACAGCATTAAATGTTGTCCCCAACACGTTCGAGCAATGTTAGTTACACATCTGCTGTGTCAATGTGTTTGCAACAAATCAGAAAATAAATTTACTAGATTGCTACAATGCTAGCAAACTCACAGCAGCACACAGGAATCCTGCCCAGTAACGTTTCTTGAGATAATGCAAACGCCGTTTAATACAACCATCCTTTGCCTGGTCATGCCTTTTCTTCAGCAAAAGGCATCGTTCCTGGCTTTTCTCTTCCTAACAGCTTCTTTACGGCTCCTATTTTTATTCTTGCATATTCTGTGCAATCCATTGCCTTCGCAACTGTTGTTTTTATCGTGCTTAGTGCATGTCTCTCCTTCCCGCTCTTTAAATCCCTCCTAAAACCCTGCATGCTCCATAAAGGTTTTCAACTATTTTTTAAGCTCAGGTCATTTCATATTTGGCACAATTGCGTGTTCTTGCAGGAACATTATCACTGTGCAGTTGTGAGATTACGGATGCCTGCGCTCCCCAGTGCTGGCAGCAGAGCATGCCCAAGCTTTGCCTTCCGGGTACGGTCGTAGCTGAGGTTGGACGAGAAATATTCCCGAGGCTCCTGGTCAGGCCAAGGATTTAAACTCCTGGTGAGTCACCACTACTGAAATTGTGCTCCTGTATTTCCCCAAAGACCAGCCCCTGTGTGTAAAGGAGCAGTCAAACACGTATCAAAAGCACTCTCCCAGCATTTTAGGACCTTTTTTGTTTTAAAAGAAGGTGGCTATGGCAAACTGAACAGATTTCTTCCTGCATTTTTAATGGCTTACTACTGTGCAAGAGCTACCTTGCGATAAACATCACAGTAAAGATAACTTACTTTAGTTTTACTGGGATGTAGAATCATGATGACTTTACCTGGTAAGACTCTTTTTGCAGTTGAAAAAAATTATCTTCCCCAGCAAGGTATTTATTATCCCAAATTATAGGACATATTTTTGTTGCAATTTTACTGCTTTAATTTTCTCATTTTCTCCTGGTGCTACCGTAGTCACTTTCTGTGAGTGACAGCACCTGCCTGAGCCGCCCGACACAGAGCACTAGAATTGACAAAGGAGCAGCTGTGCCGCCTGGTCCCTCGATAATTGAAGTTAACCTTTTCCCAGAGCGACCACACTAGCCTGGACATTTGTGTGAAACAGATGGATTTGCCAACCTATTGGACTGAAGTTTAATCTTGGGTATTTTTGCTTTTCTGTCCTCCTGCCAGAAACAGCAAATGCTCATGGGCCCAGACCTAGGCAGACTTGTGTCAGGCTGCATGTTCTTGCAGGTCCCGAAGCCAGAATGAAAGTCTGAATCTTGGATTTACGCTCAGAGCCCCTTTTCACAGTTGCAGCTACAGAAACCAAGCCCGGTCTTCTGCGAGGCACAGAAATACAGGCTGAATAAAAGGAGTCAATTTAATTCATTATCCATTCATTTTATACTAAAGCCTGCAGGGATGGAGGAGTGGAGAACAATACATTACACGCTTTGAAGGACTGTGTGATTCCTAGTGAGAACATAACACATGGGCATGTTTGGTGAAGGTAGAGTACAAACCCTCTCTCATTCAGAGACAGACGGCAATATGTTGTAGTGCTAATGGACACATTTTATCTCAGCAGAAAATAAATTTTGTTGCTAAGATCAGAGTATTCAGGCAATCTGGGACGTGATCTGCTAGCACAAAAACATGCTTTAAGAAAATAAACCGCTGATATGAGCATTTGCACTTATTCAGTGGCATTGAAAGATGGGTTAGAGGAAGAAAAGGTGAGCAAGTACTAAAAATTAAGCAATCCATGATAAAGACTGCTGTGACAGCTATTTGTGCTCCTTTCTGCCAGCGCAAACTCCCTTACTGCCTTTGGATGGACCGCTCCTGCCCTTCACTGCAGGCTCCTTTGCGAGCCATGAGCCAGCCCAAGCGGCAGTGCCAGCTCTGCTTGTGTCCCGTTTGCCGCAGTTTTAGCTGAGCACCCACAGCAGAGGGTGCGACGCAACTGCACCCTTACCTTTCTCTGTCTTCTGCTCAAAACTTCCCATGAAACTTTATTAGAGCTCTCCTGTTTTTCCTCTCTGGCTTGATTTGTTGTTCGAGGATTCAGATGGGACTCCTTTTTGCTGTAACCGATATTTTTGTTTTATGGTAGTGCCTTACAGCTCCCTTTAATTACTAGAAATTCACTGTTTTGGACAGCTCTGGCAGCAAAAATGGGCTTACACCAAGACACAAAACTGTGGTAAGAACGCAGCGACACACCAGTAGTAGAGTGAAGCACAGCGTTGAGATGCCAACAGTCCAGTGACAGCCGGGTACAAGCTCTTGGTCCCCTCCGGGAGAACGTGTGGAGCAGCAGCCACCTGCTTGTAATGCAGGTGGCTCCAGGAAACACGGGACGCATGGGTAAGCACTAGCTAAGGAAACGTTCTTGGGCTGACAACTGGCCCTGGATGCAGTGCCTAAATATCAATATCTCTCATGACTGCTTCGTGGCAAGGAAAAATGAAATTCATCTTTTCTGTCACCCAATAATGAAACTCATTTTCTACAGGACTTTGGGGGAGAGAGAACATCCATTAAAGGAAAACCTGTGACTACAGTATGAAAATATCAGGAGAATCTCCTAGTAGGCTTTAGCTAACTGGCACACAGGAGTTCATTGCCAAAGTGCCTTCATATATTCTAAACTTTAATTTGTGCAGAGGAGTCGCTGACCACCCCAGACATTAGAGATGCTGTAAATAGATGGAATAGGATTTGCCATAAAGCTTCAGTGGGAGAAAATATTCTTGCACAAAAATTAACCCAGCTTTAGCTAGTCAAGAATGCCACTTTTTAAACTAAGGATTTAAAGATTATGAGAGGATTTGTATCCATCTGTCACATTGGGCCTGCTTTCATTTTACAATGCTTTCTTAGTCAAACTTCACTAAAAATCTTGTCAACATTTGACTATTTTTAGATGAACTCACTTTATTTGGTAGCTTTGAGATACTGATTTCCTAACAGGAAAGATTTACACAAAGAGGCATTAGAATGTTGAGTCCACCAAAGCTGCACATTCGTAATATTGCATGCTACGCTATAAAGGCCAAATGAACATGCAAAAATGGCCCAAGCCATTTTAGTGCAGTTCTGTTTTAATCTGGCAAACGGTAGCGGAATTCTACACACAGAAAAGACATTTGCAACCCACAAAATGACGGAGTTAGGACAACTAATGAGAAATTAGTTTAGACCCATTTTGATAAGTGCTTTTCTCTCTAGTGCACCAACAACCACAACATTTAACTACAATATCCACCAATTTTCCTTCAAAGAATTCACTGATGGAAGGAGAGGGCAAAATGTTCTCCTGAGAAGAAGACAGGAGCTCAGGTTAACATCAGAGGCGGCCACAGAAAGCAAAAGCAGGGATTTAGATCCACCAGCGCCCAGCCCCAAACGCAGGGCGCAGCCCTCCCCCTGCCCGAAGGGCCTCCACCGAGGCAGAGCCGCAGCGCAGCAGAAAGACACGCACCAGGAGCTGCGAGCGCCCGCCCGCAGCACTCGCCCTCCTCTGGCCCGTGCCCCTGGAGAAATCCCGCAGGTGAGAGGAGACAGCTGCAGGTTAGAGCTCTGCCAGCCCACAGAAAAGGGCCTTTGCAAGGGAAAGGGAAAGGCTTCCCGGGCGGAAAAGCTCTCCTCCCTCTGACGAGGCAGTAGGGATAGGAGATGCCCCTAGCAAACGTGCATGGTAACACGCACAGGCTGCTGGCTCCGCAGAAGTGCTAGGCACACGCAGAACCTTGCTACAGTCACCTGCTGAAGCCAAGCTCTTTTTTATCACATAGCTTAAACACTTAACTTTTTAGTTCCCCTGGCTGACACGTAGCAGAATTCCAGCTGCTTATGATTACAGAAATTAAACACTTGACAGTGCTCGCCAGGATGGGTGTTGCTGATGTCTCATGGAGGCTCCTGCCAGACAAAACTGCATTTTCCCCTTACATAATAACCACTTTTATTTTCACCATTTTGATTTTTAAAGATCGCTTTCTTTTAGTATATACCGCCAGCAGCTTGATCTTCTCATTAAATTGACTTTGATATGCAAAAACACTAATAAAAAAATGTCACCAACACAACTGTTCAAAGACTGAATAGCTTGAGAGCTTGGAATCATGAACACCTGCTGCAATTATATTTAACAGCACATTTTCTGTGCTCTGCTCACAATCAGATCTTACTTTAGGAGCAGGTAGCACTATTTCTTCTTTTGTAGTAAACAAGTGACATGATTAGAATGATGAGCTGGTTCCAGCTCAGTGTTTTAATCTCTAGAGGTCTATCTACCTGATTAGAAAGCTCAAATTCTGGCTTTTAATTTACAGCGAGTTGCACTCTCTCTCTGTTCTGAATGTGTGTGTACGCTGAGACTTTTCTAAACCAGGTATTTATGTAGCTTCTCATTTCTACATGATTGTTTTACTGTATGATATAAATCCCCAAATGTGTGTTTGAAGCAGTTTAATCTTTATTTCCTCTGTACAAACATGCAGTTTTCAATAAAGGAAAATGATTTCTTTTTCTCCTGACAGGAGTTGGTAATTTTCTCCACTGTATTTTTCCCTTCCTAACAAACATCTATCAATCAAAATGACTAGAGAAATGAAGTGACCAAATCAGCGCGACTGAAAAAGATCTACATGATTCACTGGACTGGTAAATTCTTTGTTAAAAATATGAACAGAAGCAACAGAAAGCAACAACTTTCAAAGCTTATTTTTTATGCATCATTAAAAACGGGAGGTATGTGATGAAAAAGATATCCCATGCCCTTATTTTAACTATGTTGTCCTTCAAGAACTCTTATGACCCACAGCTCCTTAAGAACATGACATGTACAGTCTGCATACGGCACTGTAAGTTGCTTGAGAGTTTCTGAGATCAAAGCAGTTTAAGAGAATCAGGCTTATTTATTGGGTGAGTGCGTGAATATAGCTGATGAAGTAAGAGAGCACTGTAATTACTCCAAGTTACTGAAGCTCGCAGCCCTTTAAGTACGCCGAATATACAGTCTGCAAATGGCATTTTAAGTTGCTTGAGCATTTGAGATCAAAGTAGCTTAAGAGAATGACATTGATAGTGAGTAAGAGTCCGAGCAGGAGTCTGAACAAAGCTGAAGTTGTTCAAGCAGTTAAAGTATTTCACGCCACCACAGCGTAAGTGCAAAGTAATAGGACAAAGTAACACAAGCTTGCTGGTGCTTGGTTTTCCACAGCTGGACTAAGGAACGTAAACTCAGATGATGGTGATTTTAGCAGAGTGCCATCCAGCAAGGTCCAAGCAAAACAATGATCCACTTGGACTGGTATCTAGCAAACATGATTTAAAGGGGATGAAAAACCTGGTTACAAGTTTTAGGCTTCTGGCCAAAACAGTTGGAAGAAAAAACTTGAGCTACGCTCAGAATGGTTCCCAAAGGGTACCATGGTGCCAACTATGGTCAAGTGAAAAACAAAACAAGCAAGTACCATCAGGGACTAAGAAAATCCACTTGCTACCATGAAAAACAATTAACTGTTCTTTTTCTTTGATTCTTTCTTTACAAACTTGTAAAGAAATTAATTAATTAATTTCAATTTATCTAAATACTGAGAAACCTGATAAGATTCAGGGGATTACGTTTATAGCAGATATGGGTGGCTGCACAGGAGGATCAGCAAAAACCATCAACAGCATCTATTTTTTCTCTGTAACTGTAAAGAAGAGTATGCATCAGGACAACTGTGGGAAGGATCCAAAAGCTAGGACACATTTCTAACTACACAAAAACAAAAAAATAGTAAAAAGTATTAGCTGTAACTAAGAAAACCCCCAAATATCTAGACTATCAAGACACAAATATCAAAACGGAAGAACCCTGTAACTGCACAATTAAAATGCCTCCGACATTCCACCAATTTTCTATTTTTGACTATCCACACCCATCACATCACATTTAAAATTCAGATTCTGTGACTATCCAGTACACTTTTAGCTAAGCAAGCCCAAAAATAAGTTAGTTGTGAAGAAGAATCCAGTAATGTGCAGGATGGGCATTTGACAGAAACATTTTAATGGGCTTCACAATACTTCCAAACTGTATTTTGTAACTCGGTTGCACAACTTGTAGAGACAATAAAAAAGCATGGCTAGATCAATCAACATCTGTACATTACAAAGAACACAGTGTTGATACAAAAATAACTGTCCTTTCAGCTATTTAGTATACAAGTCACCAAAGTGCAAAATTTTCTGTCTCAACCTGATTTTAGGAGAAAAACGTTTCTTTGAATCACCTCATACCTTTAAGGACGAGGTTCAATTTGCCAACACAAACTCTAGTATTCTGAAGAAAGACTGGAAGTCAGTAACTTGTTTTCAGTAAAACATAACTTAGAAAGAAATAAAAATATACCTGCTTCATCATAGGATACAGTCAATTTTTCCAGCATTTCTCGATCAATCGATAAAATTTGCTGTTCCAGGATGGTTTGGTAAGACAGCACACTGTTCTCCTTGTCCCTTTCATAGTCTTGAAGATGTTGTTTTAGGACTTCAGGCAGGCGGGACTTCACATACTCTGCTGCTGACTATGTAGGAAAGAAGCAAAGGTTTAATTAGTACTTTTTCTTTTTAAAAGCTTCATGCATATCCATAATATATATTTTTTTAAATTTAAAGCACTCTCTAATATAATTCCTCACAATAAAATACTCTTAATACTACTAACTCCACAGTGCAAAATCAACAGGTCATTTCTCTGCCAAAATCACCCGTCGGCCCAGAATTTCCCTGGAATCAGGGATATAACAGACCAAATTCCTCTGAACTGGAGCATAATCCTACTCTTCAGCAGGAAGGTTACGGCAGTCCAAAAACAGTTACCCATGCTTGACTAGATACATACCACAATACCTAAATTTCTTCATCATAAATATTTTGAAAACATAACTACAACATATAATGTCTTTATTTTTAACTTTAAAGCATCAGACAACTGAAAGGAATCTCTTCACCTGCTATTGATACATAACTAGGTTTGGACAGGGAGACAGAAATAAATCCTTAATAGCATTAAAAAACTACATATGTATATACATCCAAACACAAAAAATTCTAATTTTTTTCTGTGACTGCTCAAGGCCATAAGAAAACAGAAATTAACACAAGGTGGCATGGTTGTACCAATGTTACGGAGTCCTATGGAGTAAATTTACAGGGCAGTAATAAATAAGAGCATCTGCCTCTGGACAGGTGTCTACCTCCCAGGCTCACCGCTGCTGCTGGAGCAGCTCTTTCCCACGGTGGGGTGAGGCACAGGCACGTTGGTGAGATCTACAGGACAAGCTTGCTCGCATTCCAGTTGAACACAACTCAGCATCCTGGTCTAGAAGCATCAGCATCTCTCTCCTGTGAGTATTACACTCCCACGTGAATAGAAAGTCCCTCTTTCTGGCATGGTGGTTTTTTTTTGTTTTGTTTTTGTTTTTTCCCATCAGCGATATAAACATAGCTGGAAAAGAAAGATGTCGCAAAGGCTGCTGCCCAGTGCTCCAGCTTTCCTGCCAACTTCAAGATAGAAGAGAAAAATAAATGATAAAAAGGTTATATTATTTCAGGCCTGGGACTGGCCAGAAGTTACCCTGACTCAGCAGCATGCTCTCCTGGGTTTATATTTAGTTTTCCAAAGTCAATTGCTGATTAAATTACAACCTTAAAATATCACTGAAGTTGTGTTCAATTTATTTTCAAGCTAAGCCATGTGAGACAACTGAAATTATTCTAGGGAAACCAAATGAACTCTCCACACGAGTACAACACATTTAATGTTACAGTTTAATAGTTGTTTTCTTCCAAGGGAAGGCCAAAAGATACACTGTATACTAATTATTTTAGTCCACATTCAGGCATTTATATTTAATGTTTCCTTTGAGAAGAGGTTTTACTCTGCCCGGGCGTATTTTTGTGCTCTCCCATTTCAGCAATTCTGAAGAGCAGAAGGCAAAAGAAGAGTCTATACATATTCATTTTCTGAAATACATCCTGTGCCATCTGAGTGAATATGTGCATACCAGCGGCTGTAAACATGTCAGAAAAAAGACTGTTCCTGCCCCAAAGATCTTGCAATCCACGCAAAAGTCAAGAGACAGATGGATAGGAGCAGATGGGAAAACAACTGGGAACGAGAGGGCGGCCCTGGTCGGCGTGACAGACAGCCGCCGCGAGACACCTGCAGCCCAAGTGCCAAGCTTTGTCATTGGCACCAAGGCCACCTCAAATCCAAGGAGAAACTTTGCCCCCAACGCTCTTTTCTTAAGATGTTCGTGCATCTGGAGCTCTTATTGCGATGTTCCAGGGAATGCTGGCGCACTGAATGCTTGAACTCACGCCCAGCAGCACTTCTGACCTATAAGGGATACATGTGCATAAGGGATGTATATTTCCAAACATATGTGCAGCAATTATGTTCATGCTGAAGTGTTACTCCGGCGAGACAGAGCGCAGACAGCTCCTAAGTCAAGAACCGCAGGTAGCTGGCCCAGTCCCTGGTGTTGAAGGATGCCACGCGTACGTGACTAAGACTAATCTAAACATGAATTTGAAAAGAATTCTCAATAAATCTTGAAACGTCTATTTCTAGTGTAATCTCAAAGGGTTTTTTTCCTCCTCAGTGATAAACAAAGCACAATGCTCTTGCTTAGTTCACTACCCTTCACATTAGGACAGGATACAGATTTAAACTGCAAAGCACCCATGAAGCGGACACAAACGGCTCTGCTCTTCTAGCAGGACGGGTGGTCAGCCACGTCGGAATAACTACATCCCTAGCCGCGCTGAAGCGATGAGGTAGAGGGTACTATATTCTATTCAGTACAAAAGTAATTTTATCTAGTTTTTTAGAAGTCCCTTTTAGGACTTGGAATATTAAAAAAAAGCGTGAGAGGGAGTACATGTGTTTATGCACATGCTTGGTATTAAAGAAACAGAAAGGCTAACCATGCTGGGGAAACAGAGACGAAAAACTTCTAAAAAAAACCAGGACAACTTCCATGACTTCCATGCTCTGCTGTCTCACCTCCGTTCTCACCCCGATGACGCTTCCGAGTAGACCAGAAACTCCCCCGAGTGCCTCCGGTACGCTTCTCGGTGCGCAGCGTGGCGAGAGCAGGTTTGCCCGGACCAGCTCTCCTCCAGCCCCGGGCAACCCAGCCACCGCTGGGGGCTACGCGGCCACGGGAGCCCCGCACCCTCCCTCCCACGCACGTGGCGCAGTGGGCACATCTGTTCTCAGAAGGTAGGGGAGAAAAGCCCACTCCAGTGCTTGGAGACTCTCAAATAGCTCTGCCCTCCCTCTCTCTGCACAGCCACCCTTACTCCCGCAGGAAGGAGACAGAAACCGAACTGCTCCCGGAAGCATCGGCCTCAGCCACTAGTTACGGGTACACCCACTCGTACAGCATCTGCTGCTCAGGCGTCCCCTCCACCACCCACGCTAGAACGCAGCTTGGAGCCACAGGTACTGCAGCAGGGAGAGAATGTAAGGAAAATGAGGTCCTGTTCACGTGGACGGCTCTGCACTTCGTACCCACAGCAGTTTAGGCAGCTCTTACTCAGTAAAAACCACATGAAACAAAAAGGCAGAACTTACCCATTTCTGTTACGAACTTGAGAATGCAGCATCCACTAGGAATCTGTTTTCACTCTGAAGCACCCTTCTCCAAATTGAATAAAAGACTGACCTTGACAGCTCAACTGACTTTAAGGTATTTCATTCTACCATACAAAACAATTATTTTATGTATGTACCTACAATGAAATACACTTGCAGACCTTATTCAATAAAAAAAAAAAAAATCACATTTTTCTCTATTTATTAAAAAGAAAAAACTACAAAAAAATCACATCAGGAAGTGCTGAAATCCCTCACTGTGTAGTAACCTGAACCTCAAAAGCACGCAGCATCCTTCCATAACTAGCAAATTTGCCTGCATTTCTTAATTGATGAGAAATACGTATTCAAAGTTTTTTTTTAATTTTCTATAAATTATGCTAACTGTCTGCTAATATTTGCTCTGCTTTTCTGAAGTATATCCTTCTGGGAGCTCCCTCGCACGTGGGGAAGTAAAGGCCTAAAATGGTTAATTAAGAGGTTCTTTATGAAGCTACTTCAAGAGTCAAGCGGCAGCTTGACAAAGAATCCTCCTTACACTTTTGTATTGGGTGATTTCGAAAAGGCTTTCAGCACTCAAGGAACTGAAGGAAATGGCAAAATGGCAGCACAGCACATATATCAAATCCTCCTGTACTGCAGATTTCAAATCCCGTACACAGCCATCGCATGCATTTGGTGGCTTTCATTCCTGTTCCTGCCTATTGTGACTGAATTGCTTCCGTAAGTGTAAGTAACACCTCTGGCTGCTGACGACACGCAAGTTAATCCTCATACCCCCAGCCTTCAACAAAACCTTTGTAAAGTAACAAAAGGAGCCAGACAGGATAGGTCTCACGCAGAAGTCTGAATATTTGGTGTGTGAAGGATAACCAGCTCTATAAAAGAAAGTTACATCCTCAGTCATTTTAATCACATCTGCAGGCTGCTACAGCTCAAGACGTTTTATAGCCGGGAATTACCAACCAATCTGCTCAACCTTTAAATTCCAGGTTTTCACCAAAGCAAACGCAGTGACCTTGGGACGAGAGTGCCCGCAGGTGCGGCTGGGCAGGAGGAGCAGGACGGCAGCGCACCGGGGCAGCTCCCGAATTACATGGTTCTCCACGCAAATGTGTGCACCCAGGGAAGACCCACTCCCACAGGCATGTCTGTAGGCACACAGGAAGCGACCTGTGTTAATTAAGACAGCAAGTGCTAAGCAGGTCCACGGCCCTGTGAAAAATGAGTGCTGCAGGTAACAGCTACGGAAAGAGAAGCACAACCGCACACAAAGCAACTGAAGAATCTAAGTACAGCCAGTACTTGTAAACAGCTGTTCACCTCCAAACACAGACCTGCAGTGTAAAAAGTGCAAGATGGGGACTTTCTCGCCTCAGACCTGCGCTCCTCACTGACTCCAGTGATTTACAGGGAGAGGAGGGAAACCACAAATGTAGGACCTTAATATTCTTGAGATGATTCATTCTGCCTGCCCAGCTTGTGCAAACACCCGGAGTCTACAGGAAAATACAGGATCCGCTCTAGAGCATGGTGTGACTGGTGTAGCATGTACACTACACTGAAGGATTCAAAAAATCATCAGGATTCTTCTATCACGTCTTTCTGCTGCTTCTTGTCATTGCGTTTTCCTCCCCTTGAACGACATTGGGGTCACTGCAACACGTTTCAGTCATCAGAGGTGATACACCATGAACTGCTGGGCAAGAATAGAGGTCCCCTGATGAAAAAGGGGGACTTGGATCATCTCTTGGTTTACCTAAGGGAAAGAACTTTTAACTAGGACCAAGCCAGCTAGGTGAATAAAAGCCTGAGGCAGGTACAAACAAATGAACAAGGGTGTAAAAACCATGGAAGACGGTGTCAGTCATTGTAATCTTATGGGAAGGAAACATAATGAAGAGCAAAAAGGGATTAATCTGTGGACCCTCTCAAACATCTGTACAAGAATCATGATGAATAAACAGGAGCTGGAAGGAAATTAGTACAGTATCAAAACTATAATTGGGAGATAACAGAGGCTCCATGAGTAACTCACATGACTAGATTGTTAATACAGATGATATAATCAGTTGAGAAAGGAGGCTACGGCAAAAAAAGAAGTGCCCTGCAAATCAAGGGAGCTCTTCCAGGTCCAGTCTGTAAAAGGGAGAGAGACCTGCAGAAAGTCACTGCGTAAAGCAGACGGGTGCTACCGCAAGTGCAGGTCCACCATACACTGAATGAAAAAGAAAGTAAACAGGGTTGCTTCTTTTTTTAACCAGGAGCTGGAATAATCACCCAAAGCACAAGATGTAATGAAGCACTGCAACTGCTCAGACGTGTCAGAGGAAATGACGACAGCAGAGCACAGTTAGTGTGTGGTGGACTTGTGGGGCTGCAAAGATCTCAAACCTGAGAAGGAAGCATACACACAGTCGGAAAACCACATGAGTATAAAAGAATATCAAACACAGAAACAAATGGAGACTAAAGTAAAAAATGACTAAAAGCTAGCAAAGGTAGCAAGAAAGGGTTCTAAAAGTCCATTTGTAATAAGAAAAAAACAGGCAAAATGTTGGTCTACTGCTCAGCAGAGTAGAAAAGCTATTGACAGATGATGCCATAAAAGGTGAAATACTTAATGCCTTTTTTTTGGCTGCAGTAGTCACTATCTTTACCTTGCTGCATTCAAGTGGCAATTTATATCAGAGGCAAATAACTAAAAGCTCAAGACAGAACAGGGAAAGAACATGTTAGAAAGTGTTTGTAAAGATCAGATATTTTCCAGCTGGCTGGGCCAGATGAAATTAATTCAGCTATGGGTAGCTAGCTGAAACAAGTTCTTTAACAACCTCTATCTTTGAAAATTCACAGAGGATGGTAAGACACTATTTGGAAAGGGTAAATGCAGGGACTACTTTTAAAATAGTATAAAGGAAGAGAAACAGAATTACAGACCAGTCCACTTAACTTTGGTGCCTAAAAAAATGGAAAAAAAAATCAAATGATTTCTAAGTATGAGAAAGCAGCAAGATTTGCAAGCCACAGACAGTAAAGTGGTTCTCTCAGGGTGTATGGAGACACATTAATTTGGTTCGTATCAACTGTAGTCTGGGGAGCAAAAGTTCCCTTGCTCATCCCAGGAAACATGCCTGCGCTTAAAAGTCTTAGTATCGCTGAGCACATCGTCAGCCCAGACAAATCTTTCATGCTATTCTCTTAAGCCTTAGGGGATCCCAGAGAAATAGCGTTCCCTGTAAATTAGGATGCTGAATCCAATGCAGATTAAATGGTTCAGAGAAATTTTCATGAGCTAGATGCATCACCAGAGTCCCTTCCGACCCGTCACGTGTGTCCGGTGTTCCCAGCGAACGCACAGAGGGTGTGCCAGCTTGCCACTGCCACGGTGCTCCGTTCATTCACTGCTGTCCAAGTTCAACCATTCTAATGCTTGTGGAAAAGATTTCCACCAGAGGTGCTATTTGAAATATGTAATGATCCCACTTGGGATTTCACATTCCACATACTTTTGCATACATGTTTCTGGACTTACATCTTAAAACAAAACAAAAACACGCAAAAAACCACCCCACCCAATTCATTTTTCAAAACACAGTGCTCTTAACTTGTTAGATAATCTCACAATACGATGATAAAAACAATTCACACAATGATGTTGTGGAGAAGAAATGTATTCAAGATAGCCCAATAGCGATTTTTGTAGCAGCTTTCCTGTTTGTTTCAAAAAAAAAAAAAAACACAGTAGAAAAATAAATTTTAAATATATTTCTGTATATGTAAACTTGGCTTGCTAGTTTAAAGAAACCCTGCCTCAATTAAATAAAAGGCCTGGAAGTCAATCCACCCCCACCACTTTGTTCTGGCACAGAGATGTCCCTGCTTCCAGGACAACTTTATGGGCAGACTCCTCCTGCCCAGCCGTGCTGTTTTAAACACAGCGCAGCACATTTACTCCCACGTTACTTTATTTACAAATCAAGCTACTCAGCCATAAAACTTAAAGAGGTGTTTCTGGACGTCTTGATCCTGTGTTGGGTGCATTCCTGCCCTGATGAGAGCTACACTCACCGCTGACAAACCTTCTCAACCTACTCACACGGCAATGCAAGAAAGGTCGGTATTGACTGAAGTAGATACAAAAATTCTGCCTCCAGACCCGCGTGTGCCACTTAACTGACTTTGAGAAATGTGCATGCGTAAGCCCTGAACCTCACGTCTCGCATCCAGCAGTTAGGAGCTGATGTCTCTCCTTCATCAGCATGAACCACAAATAACTCCACTGAAGTCAGTGGAATTTTGCTAAGGCAAACCCCTTGGAAAAAGGACGTGAAGCTATTAATAGTTATTCAAAAGGAAAACATGATAGCAAAACATAATCTACTCTCAAGAGGATAATACAAGATGTACAAATGGCACCAGGATGAACATTTTGCCCTCCAAAGCAAGGAACTATTTAAAGAACAAACAGGTCAAAAGAAACTCAGTAGTAGAGTGTTCCCATAACACTAACTTTCGGTACGCTTAGCCTATTATTTCTATTTAAAACTGTCTTTTTTCTCCAAACTAACTATTCAAGCAAATAATTTGCTGTTGATCGGTAAGTATCCTAGGAAAGCCAAGCTCACAGTTTTAAACCAGGTTAGTAGCATAAGCCTGACATCGGAAATGTTTGCAGGACTTAGGAATTCTCTCCTAGGATTTTCAGCAAGACTGAACACTAAAACCGCCACTATTATTTTGCAATCCATGCACCATTTATTTCTGCAGCAGGAAAAATATTAGCCTCACAAACATCTTTAGTTAATCAGAAGCTATATAATCATGAGAAAATTAACCTGATTCCAGGGAGATGTATAAAGTTCAAATCAGTATTCACACCAGATTGTCAGAGATATATTAAATCCATAATTACAGTAATCCACAGCTGCTTCCACTGTAGAAAATAATGAATTGCCCAGTGAGATCTGGTGTCCATGAAATGGAAAGAAAAGGCCATCTGTTGTGGAGCTTTGCTCTGACTTTGTGCTTTGAGCACGGAGAGCTTGATCTTGTTTGACACAGTCTATATGCGGATTTATGGCTACAAGCAATCCAAATAACTGTATCACCGAACAGAAAGAATAAAAATAAAAATGATAAATGATGATGATTTACGGCTTTAAAGTACGCATTTGAGTTTCTTCCCTAAGACAGCACTTGTCACTCACTTCTTAAATAGACTTATTTAAACGTCCTAGAATGAGAAGCAAGTAAGTCAACAAAATTTGTAATGTAAAAATTACATGTTCTGTTCTTCCTCCCACTCCCCCAACATTAGTCATATAGAAACGCGTTATGTTATGTCGAGCACACACTGGAACGTTGGCATGGGACTCATTAACCTAGGACGTGGGTCAGAAGAGGTGAGAATAAGCGCAAAACAATTATTCTCCATCTTCCAGTGAGAGAAGGGACAGTGAAATACTTGCACAATTCATTTTTTGAAGAAACAATTTTTATTAATTAAAATTAACAAAAAGTACTCCATGTGATATAGTCAAGCAGTCCCTCATTCTACAGATAAGGAAAGGCACTAAGCGCAGGGACTGACTTGTCAGAGATTACACTGTAACCGGCAGAGCTACGAGGAGTGCCTCAGAATCCGGATGTCTAATTAAAAGATTAATTTTATCAAAGCAAGGGGGAGCATTACGATTATCTTGTCTGACATCTTGAATTGGAAGGACCATAGGACTTCTCTGTCTCGTTGCTTGACTAAGTCATTTAGAGAAATATTCAACTGTTTCAGAGACAGAGAATCTTCTATTGCCCTTGGAAGTTAATTATCCTTACTGTGAGCGGACAATTTCACACACCACAGAAAACGTTCACATCATTTCCAACCTGAATTTGCTATTATCTATGACTTTCAGTCACTGAGTCAAGTAACACGTCTGCTCACCTACATTTCTCTTTCTCATGTAGATACATGTAAACTGATCAAATCGCCCCATTATCTTCCCATTGATAAACTAAACAGATGGAGCTCACTGAACGGCACATTGTTACACGTCAAGTTAGTGTGCACGTTTTCTGATCTTTTCAAGCATTCACACGGTTCCCCTTTGAACACTCCAGTTTTCCAACTTTGCTCTTAAGCAGTCCTCATCACGGCGAGGCACCACACCGCACAGGCAGACTGCTACCAAACCCACTTCCTTACCACCCATTTGCAGTACGTTCTTGGTTCACCGTTGCCATGAGATCTCATCTTCAGCGCAGGGAGCCCCTCAATCTTCTGTTCTGGTCTACACCGTGCGGTATTAGTTACATAGCCCTACGGCTGACTGTACCGAAACGCATGCTACGTGCATGCTTTCACCAAGTAAATAAGTCCAATCACTCTGGACTGTTAATTGACCATCATTATTTATCACTTCCCCAATCTTTGATAAAATTATTAAATCACATCCCTACAAGAGCCAGGAAGGCTCTCCTTATGAATATACCTTCTTGACAATTTCTACCCATAATTATCCTGAAGCCTATTGTGTAACCTGAGTTTAATCCCTTTAATATATATGCCGATCTGAAAGTATTCAAACTAGCATGTACATCAAATCAGAACGCATGATCTGCTCCTAAGTTTTGGTTAACCACTATTAGAACTATTATTATGGATGAAAACAATCAGATACCACCATGCAGTGGAATTCTACTCAGAAGGAAATCAAGTGCATTCTCACTCATAAACCTGGACGATGGGACAGAGTGCACCCTCAGCAACTTCACAGATGATACAAAACCAGGAACAGTGGTGGATCCTACAGACGGATGTGCCACCACTTAGAAATGGTGAAAATATTTCCAGTAACTCAGTGGGATGATACTCTTCCCAGAAGAAATCTAAGCAATGGCGGATTTTTTTTTTTTTTATGTTGGCATAAAAAACAGATTTATTCTGGTTCTGATAACTGCACACATGCACCAAAAGGCAATGTTTAGTAAATATATTAAGAATAATAAGAGGAATTATTACCCTAATGAAAGGAAATGCATTAGTACTTAAATTGCATATGAACAGACACAAATTCTGAATCCTAATTGTGCTAGGAAGGCAATTATTATTCATGTCCTTTTTAGGAGAAGAATTAAGATTAGTAGGCAAATTAAACTGAAAATTAGCCACAGACAAAGCTGTTATTTTATAATAATCATGCTAGTTTTAACAAACAAGAAGCTAAGGTTGATTGTAAAGGTGACTTATTTCATAAATCCTGGAAGACACACAGGCAGAGACACAAAACACAAACAATAATTACGACTTCCACGTCCACTTGGCCATATCTAAAGGACAATAGTATTTGGCATATGAGACTAATATCTGTACTTGCCAAAAGGCATGATTTAGCTAATGGAACAATACAAAAAATATTTGAATGAATTATTAAAAATGAATGTCAAGACCCAAATTTTCTGATAATTGGTTGCCACCATTAACAAAAAGGCAACCAAATATTAAACTGGGAAACAATTAAAAAAAGGTAAAAAAAAAAAAAAAAAGGTTTAAAAATACATGAAAATACTTGACCGCTACCAGTTAACACTGCAGAAAAATCTGGGTCCCAAATTACAATTCATGGTCACGAGAGATTACTAAATATAAATGCCCATATATCCATTCCAGCAGGGATTGCATTTGCTGAACACCTGCCAGACAGAACTTCATCCAATCAGGATGAACTGAAACATTTTCTTGTATTACTACAATCAAATCTAAGCAATGGTGGATCAATTTATTTATTTATTTTATGTTGTCACGAAAACCAGAAGCAACAGAAACAGAGAGATAACACTGAAAAAAACGGTTGAAATAACATTACAACAACTAACTTTATGAGGGTATTGAACTGCTCATTTTGCTAGCTAGGCACTGAATGTTTCTTTGATACAGCAAAATACTGCATTTTGTATTTTATTGAGCTCATCAAGTTCAACACAGAAGGTGAAAAAAATCAGTTTTGCAAAATGAATGCAACTTTGTGCAACCCCTGAGAAAACGATGTTTAAAACTTGGTGACTGTAACCTTGCATCAATACAGACCCTGAAATGAACGCCTCCATCAGCTATCAGAGTGCCTTAAAACTACTCCAGAGGATTTCTCCAGGTATTTCTGTGCAGATACTTTTGCAAATAGCAGTGGGATATAAGATGGTTTATGAAGAATCAGTTTTACCAAAAAGCCTTTCATTCTGCTACTTCAGTTTAGCAAAAAATGTATTTATAGCCTACTAGACACAACTAAATAGCAAGAAGCTTTCTTCTTTCTTTGATGTTATTCTCTTTCTCCAAGCAAAGAAAGACTGAGTATAGAGGAATATTTTAGTTTAAATGGTCTCTTCTGATTTAAAGATATCACTTTCTGCCAAGCAGAAGTCATCACAAAAATTAGAAAGACTCAGCCTGGGCTGAAACTCTCTAAGAATTCGTTCATTACACAGGAGAACAAGACTCTATTCTTAGTTGCTTATAATTTTACCAAAATTCAACCATCTGGTCAGAAATTTATAATCTATTTTAGATCTCTATTCTGGAAAAAAAAATGTAGTCAAAGCAGCTCAATTCATCTAGAGAACAAAGGTAAGGAAGGAGACATTGCTTTTCCCATTGCAAAAGTCACTGCTTTGGCAACCCCCTCCCTAAACAGCTTCAGCTCTCCCCGAGCAGGACTGGCAGGAGGCAGCACGCACAGGGTGCTCCTACTCATTGGGCTGCCTCTTCAGTGGGACAAGGCGCTGCTGCCAGGCGGTGCGTGAAGAGACCGGCACACAGGACACCTTGTACACACCAGGGAACTGGCATTTCTTGCGATGCCCAGCGCAGACCCGCACCGTTACTGCTCGCGTCCTCTTTGCTCCCCACCATCTGTTTGACTGTGCAGTGTGAAGCACGCTCAGAGGAACGCTGGTTGGGACTGGTGGACCAGGGCTCGCTTCAGTCCTGACCATGGCTTGTAGCTGACGTAATTCGTACAGATGGCTCACGTAGAGGTGTTCTGTATTTACAGGCTCTCGTGCAGAAAGCCAGGGGCACAGATGCCAATCCGTAAGGCACTCCTCAGGGCTCAGGCTGCAGCACAAGGTAAACGAAAGTCCTGCCCTTCTGCACTATGCCTTCCTAACTGTGGGTGGAGGATACCTATTTTTCACACTAAGAAGCAAATTTATAAGGATTGCTTTTAAAGCACTGTAAAAAAAAAAGAGGGGAAAGGTTTGAGAAGCACAGTATCAGACACACACTGGTTACCACACTGCCACTCTGGCCATACTTCCCCCCAGCAACCACAGTACCTGCAAGGCTCCCACTGCTCCTTTTCACAATACCAAGTCCAGTGTTCCTGAAATATTTCTGCAAACTATTCCAGTACGATTTCAAAATTCCAAAAAGCTTAACAAGCAGAAAATGGACAGGGATTTTCAAATAATTGCAGAGCGTCAACATATAAAGTACTACAATTTTACCTTTCATAGTCACAAATTATCTACACATCACCACCTTAGAGATCCAGCATACACAAAACACTGCAGCAGCAGGCAGCAAGTCACACGTACTTTTGCACCGGAGCAAGCGCTTTGACCAGGCACTGTCCCACAACGCCCAACGGCCAAGTCCTGCCTAGATAAATCTTTTACTAAGCCAGATATGCCTAACACTGGGAGCAATTCTTAAGCTTTCACTTAGGTCCCCACTTCTCTTATGAGTGACATCATAAAAATTCTGTACTAAGAAATCACATTAATAATTAGCCCCATGCTACATCCGTGATGAGAAAGAGGTAAGAATCAAGACAAATGACCTCACTGTGGAAAAAAAAAGTATTTGAAGTCACAGAGCCCAAGGGTTAATCCAAAACCTGTGGATGTGTTCTGCTGTGCCGATCACTCAGATGAACTTGAGAGTTCATCTAATGAATAGATGACAAACCTGCAATTTGCTCCAGCCACATTTACTGGAGTCCCCACTGCCTCTTCCAAAGCTGTAACAAACAGTGCACACAAACAGTTGACAAAGAAAATGTGGCCATGTAGTCCTTTAATGGGTTTACCACGGGCCTGATGACATTTTCCTTTAGCTATGTATATGGAAATTAAAATTTGTGAAGATAATGTCTTTGAGATTCATTGAGCTCTGTTTAAATGCAATTACGGTTCTTTTGCTTATGTTCTCTCCTCACTTCAGATTTGAAAAGGCCACTGTATTGACCCGTGTTACAAATAATGAGTAAGGAGCTAGCTAGGAAAGTGCCGCATTCACAGTTTATGTAAAACTAATCCAACACTGTTCAAGAATAGAGTGAACTTTTGTCTCCTCTCCGTGTGTTCTAGTGTAACACCAGTCTGCCAGGAAAAAAAGATTTTTCTTGCCCATCAGACTACTTGGTCGTGTAGGTGGTAAGGAGCTGAAACGCAAGATTATGGCACACACTGTATAAAAAGGCTACTGCAATCCTAAAACGTATAAACAGAAGAATAACATTTGGCTGTAATAAGGTTATTATGGAATTGTTAATGGAATTAACAGTGTCTACTTCTTATACCTGGAATTCAAGAATCAAGAGAACGTCTAAAGGATTAACGAAAAAACAACACCAAAGGCTGCAGCAGCAGAAGAAAAGATCTGTCTCATTTTACCAAAGCTAAGGTTAACTCATCTTAAAGAAGTGGTTTAGTGATGGGACTTGGCAGGCCAGGTTGATGGTTGGACTTGATGATCTTGAAGGTCTTTTCCAACCTAGATGATTCTGTGATTCTAGTGTGCTACAATGGAAAACAGAAACTTGATTATCTGGCACATACAGCTAACGGAGTCACCCACCGGGAGCTGGTACTGCTGCGAATGACACTACACAAAGCAGCCTCTGAGAGCATGAAGAAGTACCACCTGCACGTAAACAACGCTAGACCTTTCACAGGCCTGAAGTACCTCTGGGATTACAGCAAAGAAAAAGCCAGGCCAAGTATTCTGATAAGTATGTACAGACGTTGTGTCCCCATCTCTGTACTGACCCAGAGACTGGACTGCAGCTCCTCTTCTTAAAAAGAAGAGAAATAAGAGAAAGTTTTGGTAGATCAGTAACTGAGGAGAAAAACAATGGCCTTGGCAGTGTCTCAACCCACTCAACTCAATCCATGCTGCTACAGAAAGTGCCTTTAACTTGGGATTCTTCACTTTTGTTTGCTCTTTTGTCTCTCAAGTCAGGTACTTACAAAACAGCATTCCTTATGCAAAATTCATAAAAATTATAACACCCTCTTCAGTATGAAAACACAAACCTTCCAAACTGGAAAGAATTGACAGGGAGTAGTTATATAGAAGACTTAATTAAGTGGCACAGACTCAGAGACAAGGACTTCATTAAATAAAAAAGCAGCCAATTGCAATCCATAAATAAGGGTTCCAACGCATGTTCATCTTCTAGTGCCATTTCACTACATAAATGCTGAAAGCAGCACCCTTCAGAGAAGGAAAGGCATAAATCAGGCCTCCAGTCAGGATAAACACAACTGCCTGGATGTTGTTATTCCTTCTCTCTAAAAATGTACGCAGTTAAAGAATAAACAAAAGTTCCCTTGATTGTCTTATTGAGTCCAAATGCTGGTAAGCACACTGGGACCACCTAACATGTACGTGAAGCGGGCAGCACCTGCACACAGGGAGAAGTTTGTCCTGGGTTTCAGCACAACCAACAAGCAGAGTGAGGCACAAAGGCTTGTTCATGGCCATGTGGCAGAAGGCGCTCCAGGCCACTGGTCTGCAAGGGCTGCACTCGCCCTCTCCCCCTGAATACTCCGAGCTGAGGACCCAGCGATGAGGCCGTTTGCAGCAGATTCGCCCTCAGTGCCTGCTCATGTGGCATTCCAAAAGGCAGAGGACCACCAGTGAAGAGACGCGGAGTTCAGCACAACCTCTGGGGCTTTTCACCTTCTTTTTCAATCTTACCCTAAACAGGAGAGCCAATTTGCTGACTTGTTTCCTTTGAGTAGCATCCACCCTTCCTGAGCATCCATCCTTCCTGCACATCCCTTGCTTCCCATTACCTATCCCTGACCTCCGTTCTGCTCCGATGCTTTGCCTGCGCTCGTTCAGAGAGGCAGCAATGAAAGCAGAACTGTGTCCGCCTTTGGAGGTGTTTCTGTACCATTCACATCACTTTAGTGCCTGACCAGCTGAGTTACACCAAATTAAAAATGAAGCGAAAATACAGAGAAAAGAGGCAGACGTAGAAAAAATGAACAAAAAGATGCTAATTATTGAGAGAAGAGTAACGGGGAATGAAGTCAGAAAAAGGAAAGATGAAACCCATGGCAGGGAAATATAAGTTACAGTTTAAATGACAGCTTCTTGAAACACAATTCAATTAAATATCATAGTACACAGCAATTTTGTTTCTCTAGCTCATTAGGACAAGGGGTTGTTCATAGCACTTATTAACAAGGCAGGTCAGGGAGATTTCGGGCTATTTGTATCACGGGGTAAAGGGAGAACAAGGGCTCAGCAATGAAATCATTCGGCCAAATGACTTGTTGCTGAAACCCTGTGTTGCTGAAACTTCAGTGTTTCAACAAACATCCCTTTCCGTGTGTCAGCCACCAGGATTTAATGCCGTTCCTGAAATAAAACAGCAACCAAAAAAATAAAGAAACCCAAAAAACAAATACACGCAGACAAAAAAGCCCAAACAAGCAAAATAATTTCAATGCAACTTGGAATGAATTTACCTAAGGGGTAAAAAGCAACTTCACGATACGCTGATTTACAGAAGTGAATAAAAAGCACTCTGCTAAGAACCGAGGAGTCTGCTGGAGACATGCTGAGTCTTCATCAGCTCCAATCACAAACGCATACTCTCAGCCTTTGAGTAACATGAAAGTGTTTGTTGTAGTCATCACTTAGTAGTTTTATACCTTTACACATCATCACACTGTACTACACCTAAACTGAGACATTTCAGCAGCATCAGACTTAAAGTTACAGCCATGGCCAGGTTTACTTCCATACTGAAACCAAACCAGCTCACGCTGTGAAGTGAGACTGATTAAATGTTCAAACAGCTTCTTTTCGTTACTGCTTCACTTTGCAATTTCTCACTATTTTTAAGAGCAGCCACAGCATGGATTAAA
The DNA here is from genome assembly GCA_013399475.1 of Chauna torquata. NCBI lineage: Eukaryota > Metazoa > Chordata > Aves > Anseriformes > Anhimidae > Chauna > Chauna torquata. The sequence continues at coordinate 504,992 of VXAL01014263.1, read as the reverse complement.
TGCCCATGATATCACACTAAAAAAACTTCAAAGACGCAACTGGAAGTTATTCTGCTCTTGCATTAGAATCTTCTTGAAAAAGCTCCTGGTCTGAAGAGATAACAGAGCACAGCTTTGATTTTAAGCCTTTCGTATTGCTCAGCATGTTTGTGTATTAAAGTGACACAGCCTGAATTTTTCAGATTTCATGGCGAGCCTTGAGATGACAAAAACCACGTACCTTTTATCAGGAGTACATAGCAAAGCAACTTACGCAACAGCACTTTATATTTTGGAAAGTTCCCAAAAATATTCAACCTTTAACTTCCAGGAGTTTAAGCAGAAATTTAAGTAAACCCAAGCCAACATTTCTAAAGAAAAACAGGTTTGCAACTCGGAGAAACCCAACAGATCCTGAAGGCTGGTCGTGTTTTCGTGTCGCGAGGAGAGTGCTGCTCTGCAGACAGGCACGTGCCGGCAGTGCCCCAGGAACCCCCTGCGCTCACCTCCCACACGACGCCAGACCTTCCCACCGGGGTGCCGCCGGAGGGCGGGGGGGCCAGCACTTTCCGCTTGGTGCACACGCCTCGACTGAAGACGCCTGAGTCGTCCCCACCTTGGCATGCCCTGTCCACACAGAGGAAACAGGAGGCACAGAGGAAGTGAGCGCTTTGGTAGGAGAGCGAAGAAGTCAGACCCCCAGCCCACAGCTGTCACTCACGCCTCCTTGGTGCGTGCGAGGCCACAGCTGACCGAAAAGCCCCTTCCAGGCCTGTTTGCAATGAAGTTTTTCTTACAAAGCGCGTTACGTACATCCTGCAATCATCTGCTCAGGAACAGCTGTGCATCCTTTACTCTAGGAAACATTCATCATCTTTTGGATCATCTCCTTTCAGTCCTCCAGCACACAATGCATCTTGTGAGAAGAATATTGCTCAGATTTTTATCAAAAGCAACAGCAAAGTATAATACGGCAGTTCCCTGTGAACCAGATTAACAAGGCTAACAAGTAGCTTATCTTACAGCCTTCTCTTTCAAAACCCCATGCATACCTGCCTCTTGTGGATAAATTACTCATGTTTCTCTGATTCAGTTAGCTGACAGCCTCTGAGGCATATAGTTGGAAGTTGGTGAGATCAAGATTATTTTCTCAGCAAAAAGGGCTGGTAGGAAATCTTTCTTTTGCTGTCACTCAGGTTTTGATTTATAATTTTCTGTATTTATTCCCCCCACCCCCCCAAACTGTTAGGCATTTGATCTCCTTGCCAAGGCCTTCTGGCAAGATGCTATGCTCTGATTTTAAAACTGGGGCTGTGCCCTAACTTCAGTATTTCCTTCCTGACAAGGCACTCTCTGGATTCCACTCTCCCCCTCTTCACTACCTGTACTCTGCCTCACAAGCACCGTTGTCCACCCTAGTTTTGTTTCCATGCCATGAAACCAAGGAAGACATAAGAGCTTCAAGCACGCTCAGCAGGACCTACGTACCGCAGATGTTCTCCTCTAACAGAGCCTGGCCTGCGACCAGGGGCACGAGCAGCACCGTGCTGAACTCAATGAATGCTGCCTCCTCTCCTGAGGCTTTACAAGTCTCGCTGCTCCTGCAGTGTATTTCCTTGCTGTTATACACTTGTAACTCCTGGTAAAATAAACAACTTTTTCCCCTGCAGTATGCTGATATTAAACCGACATGTTCCTCGTACTTACACCCACCTTACATCCCAGCTTGCACCATCCATATCTGGTACAGTGTAAGGCAGAAGAAACTATACACAGATTGCACAGCAGAAGCAGAATTGCTGAGAGGCATGAACAAGCAGATGTATTTCAAGGTAAAATTTCAAAACATGCAGGTGCCGTGAAAGAAAACAGAGCCTAAAGAAGCAGATAAGCAGAATGAGCGGGGGTGACTCCCAGACAAGGCAGCAGGGGTTGAGATGCCTACCAGCATATTTCTAGACACCTCCATCCACGTCACTGTCAGTAACTTTACACCGCTGATGGTATTTCCTTCTTGAAATCTTGCCTGCTTTAATGGCACTCTCTTTTTTCCTCTGCTGCTAATTATTCCATCTGGATCCTTTTCACAGAATTACTCCCATCCCACCTGTTATTTTCCATGAGAGTTTTGTAATGGTTGTCCAAGGTAAGGATCATGGCTGAATCTCACCCAAATACTAAATCAGCTGTAATCTTTATGCTGGTGACTTGCCAACCTCCTTTGACTCTCTAGAGCTTTCTGAACTGAAATCCAAGTCAGACAGCTTTAGCATTTACTTGTGGATATTCATACAGTACTGCAAGATAAAATGGTGTCAGCACAGCTCTTAATCCTCTCCCATAAGTCCTCCTCTCATCCTCTTATCCCAGATACCAGGAGAACCCCAGTATTCTTCACTTAGAAAGACACATCTGAGGTGCTAACTCTGGCTTGGCTGTTTACTGTCCTTGATAACTAAACCATGTCTAAACCTTCTCAATTCTCCCAGCACATCTAAAATCACAGTCTGTTTTAATCCCACCTCGGTAACACATTCCTTCCAGGCATTGCACAAGCTCAGCTACTGGACGCCCTTCGTGCAGGGATCCAGCTCTGTTTCCAGCCATTCTCAGTGCTGGTGCAACACTGCTTCCCTGACAGCGCCGCGGTTTTACGGGAGCCCACTTACGAGTGCCCCATTACCGGCACCCCGGAGACACCATGGCCCAGCCCTGCTCCGTGCATCGTCTCTGGCACGGCACCCTGACTTCAGCTGCTGGTTACGAACACCCACAGACGTGCCACGTCAACACTGACCAACATACCTGGCGTTTTTACTTTCAGGTCTCTTCTTCAATGCTGTCTGCCAAAAAAACCCTCTGCAATTGTTCGGCAGCACATATGACAGGACTTGTAAAATCATGTACTACAGTCTTGTTTTTTTTCAGAATGCCTTGTTCATCTTAAACTCACTTTTACTCCAAGACACAAGGACTGCAAAATGCTGGGCCAGGAAACTCCTATGTGGTGCTGAAACACTAAGACATGAAAGGCTCGGTTTCGTAGAGCAGGATGGCAAAGTTATAGGTAAGCAGCAGGAAAGTCTCTGTTTTGAGCAGAAGTACATGCTAATGGGATGAACTGTGGTGAAACCAAAAGAGAAGAACAAAGTGGAAAAATATGCTACTTGAAGTGTCTCAACAGATTAGGAGAAGAATGTGAGAAAATAATTTAGAGCAGGAAACTGCTGGAGTCGAGGCTTTGTGCACCAGAAAGTGGGCTGTTTCTTGGCGACTGAAGTTGAGACAGAGACACAAACAGAGAACGAGAAAACAAAATCTGAAAGAATCCCAGTGCTCTGAGTACGGTTGAAAGAAATGGTGCCAACACTGAGCAAAAAAGGATAAAACCGGATTTGGGAATGTTGTGGGTGTGACAGAAACTAATCTAAATAGAGAAAAATAAAATACCAACTGGAAACGTTGGGGAGAAAACCTGGCAGACACACAGTGTGTAGAAGACTGAGAAACCAATTTTGGAGCCAACATACTGGTATGGTGCTGCAGCAAAAGAAAAACGAGATTGCTTCGGGAGAAAGCACGTACAGGGAGAAAAGGGTAGTCAAAAGGGAGGCCCAACCTCCAAAAACCTTGTTACAGAAAAGATAAAATTTAAGAGACAACTTTAAAGGCAGTTTTGATGAAGAAGTTGAGAGAAGTTACAGTGCTCTGTGCTCTCAGCACGCAGAGCACACCACCAGTTGCCTAAGCATGGCCACACCTGACTTTCCAACACTCAGCACAGTTATTGCAATGCCTTGCAGTGAGATGGGCATCCGAAGATCAATGCACCAGGCTACACTTACACGCAACCTGTCACCCCATTTCCCCAAAGAGAAAGCAAAGCACAGCTCAGAAGTTAATGCTGCTGCTAAGAGCATTGCTAACTTCTGGGAGGCTTTCTGCAGGCAAATCGCAGCTTGTGGCATTATTCAGTGCCCTGACAGGTATCAAGTCACTACGTAAACCTAGAGTCTGTCGGTTGCCTGTTTTCTGAGAACAGCTTATTTGGTCGGGATAAGCGCTGATGAGAGCACCGAGCTGGACTTCGCTCAGAAGGAAACTTGCAGTTGAAGGCAGCTCCGCCAGCTGCAAAGCAAAACAAGAAGCCCAGAGCCAATCCATCTCCCAGTGTGCACGCCAGCTCAGTAGTTCAAAACCAGATTAGTTTGCCTTGCTTGGCCTTTTGATTGAATCTTGGCTATTTTTAATCCATCCCATTACAGAAAGGAGAAAATCTCCTGCAAAATAAATACTAAGAATGAGCCTCACCTTAAAGAGCTACAGATACTTATACATAAAAACAAAGATATTCTGGAATGAAAATGCATGAATCTGACAGCAAATCAAGCTCTAAACTGAACACGTGTTGCTTTTCTAGACAAAAGTGCTGCTTTGAGGAAACATTTCATTTCCCATCTAAGAGGCTCCACAAAACGTCAGAACAAGACATGTAAGCAAAAAGACCAAGAAAACTTAATCGGGGCTACTTCTGAACTTACCCCCATTTCTGATGTCCATAAACTCCCTTTCCCTTACATGTAGATGCAGTAATTTCAAAAAGAGCATTTTAGTGAACCGGTAAATCAAATTTACGAGAGCAAAGACTAGGTAATAATGATAAAAGGCTAGACATTTCCTGACACTTGAATTGTTTTTTTAAACAAATTGTTGTTTTCCAAAGTTTTGCAATAAACTCCTTTGCTTGGAAATAAAATAGAAATTAAAAGGGAAGAACAAATTCAAATATAGAATTATGCAATGAACGTTGTCATTAGATGCAATTATGACAGTTTATATTTTTAAAGACTAAACTGCCTGAAAGTTACAACATTGATGAGTAATGTCATCACGAAAAAAAAGGGAAATCGTTAATCCCAACAATTAAAATAATAAAGGAACAAAATTGAGTTTGGCTTGATTTTATTCCATTAGGTAAAAAGCTACTTCACAAGGAAATACTTCATCACCTCCAACCATACACAGGTGTCTGGAGAGCTTGTAAGCAAATATCTTGGATTTCTCTCCCATGAAGATTATTATGGTCACTATTCAAGTTTCACACATACATGAGGAACTACAGGCTATTTCTTTGTAGCAGTAGGATCTTTATCCTGCTATTTTTATTTCTCATTGCCGTGCTTTTGTCCTTGGCCTCTTTGCACAGCTTTCCCACTTTTATTCTTCCCCCAACTCTCAGTATTTGGCATCCTGTTTTAAAGCATCTAGCTTTACTCTCCTTAAACTCCTTAATTTCTTTAATAATTCAGAATTTATGTGCTCTACCTTTCAGTATAGTCTAGGCACTCTGTTACTCAGTCTGGTGTTTCCACCAGGGTTTTTTGCATAACTAGACATGTTGAATATTAAAATCTACTTCATAGATTTTACATGGCAAGCGCTATATGACACGCTATATACTATAGTAAACATACACACAATAAGTAGAAGAGTAAAACACAGCTGCATCCCAAAACCAAACTGCACACATTCTTTAAGCACCACATCAGTGGTGCCTTCTATTAGCCTTTCTCAGTGCTATGGATCTTTGGCACTATGTAAAATAAAATATATTGTGTCAAGCAAGAAAGCTGTTGAAATACTTCTGTAATTATGTGGTGAAGAAATACTCCTGCTTTCACTTAAAAACCAAGTCAGAAACCCATTCTTTCAAATGTCTCTCACTAGTTTAACATCACATACTTTTTGTAATGAAAAGAAGAAAAATCCATGCTCTGTTCTTCACTTACCAGGTATTGCCAAAATAACACGCAGATTGTTTCTTTTAAAAGGACTAACATTTTCTTCAACTTTGAAAAGGACCTTATAAAATAATTTCCATGCAACTCTACCTGAGTGATGAAATCTTCATCTAGAAAAGGACTTGAGGTAGAAATATGACAGGGAATTCAGGGTAAATTACATCTTTAATGTTTGGCTCTCCAGCAGTTTTGTGGTTGTTTGCCTTTTCCTTAAAGGTGTTCAGCATAAAAACATGTCAGATTTGGTTTTTTCAATTTTTAATAAAATACCAAATGTTAAAGAGCCATAAAGAAGGGAAGCAAAAGCTTTCCTTGGTTATTTCCACAACTTTGTTGAACCTCCTGGCATTTTTGGTAGCTCTTGCAGCACTTCAGCTGATCGACTCCAGTAATCACAGGTGACAAACGGGAAACCCCAGCACCCTGGCTCTGGGAGCTGCGCTGACATTTCTGCATTACGACAAACTGAGAGAGATTTCTCCTGGTGCAACACGACCACCAGTTTCCCCATTGAGCCTCCCAGCGGAAACTAAACAAATGTGATGACAGCCAAAAACCTGCAAAATTGCATTCTGTATTTATACACAGATATAACTGCATAGCCTTAGTCAGTAACTGCTTTGCAGTATTTACCTACTCCGTTGCAACACACAAACAAGCTCACAAAGAAACTAAAAGATTCTTCTCAGGAATAGGTAAGTAACCGGAGCTATTCAGAGAATTCCCACTTTCAGACCGAAATCTCCACAAAAGTCACGGTAGCTGTGTATCTCTGAAAGAAAGCCTCAACTTTCTACGCCTGGCATAAATAAAATATATTTTGTGCTGATCCCACTGCCTTTTCTGACTGGAATGAAAACGTCAAAGAATTAGCTTGGAGTTAGAACCGGAACATTGCAGCCCACCCAAAGGCTAGGTGGCACCATTATACGGTGCAGTGTGAAAGCCTGCTTTGAGCTTGATTGCTGGTTTGTCTGGTTCTGGGGAGTTCAGGGCTCAGTCAGGCCGCGGGAAGACAAACTCGGGCAAGCAAGGAGCTGCAGCTGAACCACAGCCACCACTTGCACAAAGTTTCCTGGTAAAAAAACGCAGTGGGTGGGCATAATTAGAAAAACTCTTGTAATTGAAGGAACACTGATTATGGCCATCTACAGAGAAACGGTCTAAACAGAACAAAATATTTGACATATTCCTAACCCTTAGTAAACGGAAGAAACCACTTCATTGTACCGCATGTAACCCAATAAACCAATAAAAATACAATTTGGGGAGTAATTTACATGTAGCTTCTAAATAAAGCATTTGAAGAATCACATTCCTGGCGGGATGCCATTCCAGGGAATAGTATAATAATTATGGGTAGCATAATTTCATTAATTCTTTCTTAACTGCATGTATGCAGGCTGCAGCAGCTAGGTGTAGAACCGAAGGAAAAGAAAGCAGCTAGTCACTCTACCTTAAGGATTTTTTATAAACCAAAATAAAACCTACTGCGTTTAAATTGGTAAACATAAAATGCTTTATAAATAGATTTAAAAAAACCCTAAGGTTACAGATTCTCTGTCAACAAGGAAGCAAAGCAAAACACTCTTAATACCAACATCCTATCCAGGGCTTTGTTTGCAGGTTTATTTTAGATGGGGGAAAAATTTTGCAAGGTTCCCCTTTGATGTATCCCTTTTAGTATTACCTTAAGAGACTTTCCTTGGAAATGGTGTTCATCACAGAAGTGAACAGGATGTTTGTACATTTTGTATTTGAAAACGGAATTATTGTGTCCGGGAATAAATAGCAGTGCCTGATGTTCAAAACACATGGTTTTCAGGGTAGCTGCCAGAATAGAAGTTGGAAGAGCACTCAGCTGATGACCAGGGGAAAAAAGATTCCTGGTCCAAACCCCACCCTCTGGTAGATTTTCACAGTCTCACTGACATCCGTGGTCTACAAGCATGCAGAGGCAAGGCTTGGACCTTGGGAAGCTGTTTATGGAATATGCACTACATATGCTAAAAAAAGTATTGTTGATACAAGATTGGAGAAGAATGAGCTACAAATGACTGCGAATCCAAGGACTTCTTAAAACGCGGGTAGTTTGGGAGAAAGGAGGTGGAAAAAACAGGAGCTGATCACCACTGCGTTTGCTATTAACCTCTACCAACTGATCAAACACCAGATCCAAGGACAGCTGCTTCTCCAGCTCCCCAGCCATGCTTTTGTTGCGGCAGCAAAAAGGCTTCTTGCCAGGCTCTTTTTTTTCCATGCAGATTCAAGACATGCTTGATTTAACAGCCAGTTATCGTCAAAGGGACAGCCCTGCTCTTGTCCACCACCAGGCACATGTTCCCACATTAGATCGAGCAAAAATGTGGCTAAGCACTGCATTACTGATCTGACTGCAAGCTGCAAACTAACCACGGAAAAAGGAGGAACTGACGTTTAGTCACACAAGTGACCTGATAACGGGCTAATCCAAATCACTGCACAGCTGCATGACCCACGTGCAGGCAAGGGCAGCAGAGGCAGGCAGAGGTGGGAGGGAGAGGCACCATCCTTTCCACACGAATTCAGAGTTGGCTCAGATTAAGCTTATCAAGAGCATGCACCTTCAGCAGATGGGATGTAGAAGATGCAAGGAAGTCAGGAATCAATTGAACAGGAATAAATGTGGCTCAGAGAAAACTCACTGCTGAATGCCATGATGCTGCCCACCGATTATCAGCTTCACAGCAGAAACATCTACATCACAGAAGTCGTCAACAGAACTGTATTTGATCTGAGTTTGTTATGTAGTTGCTACAAAACACGAACAAGAGAGCAGCGCCTGAGGCCGTACAACGGCAGAGGACCGGCGTACCTGCCGCTGCCGCTCAGGCTGCCGCGCACCGCGGGGCCATCAGTAGCACCAACCAAACCGCCACCTGGCAGCGGCAGCACGGGCTCACGGCTCTCACCTTAAATGTCTCAACACACCTGTAATATCGCCTGCCAAGAAATGCAGGGAAAAAATGTGCAAATACTGAATTCTAAATCTGCATAGCTGATAGAAAATCGCTTCACATGCTACACAATAAGTAGTTTCATAACCATCATCCCCTTCCCTTCCTCCCTCTTGCCCCTCTCCCACCCTGCTTGGCCTTTCCTGCTGTTTTAAGACACTTTCTGACGAAGACCATCTTGGGCTGCCAGTCAGGGTGATAAGCAAGTTTGTTTATTTGTTCTTTGAAAGTCTCCCATCTCGTTTATTTCTCTCTGGAAGAATTTTAAGTGTTTTACATTTTCTTTCTCTAAGATAGCAGTTGCAAATATGGATTCTGTGCTAATCTCATTCTGCATTAATAAGTTCTTCATTATCTTTTCTTATGATGGAACTGATGAAAGCTCTGTGTTAATAAAGACCACGTTATCGCTATTGCTCCTCATATTACAACATCTCTGCGAGCACTAAGAAGCATTCTTTTCAGCTTCATTTCCCTTGACACTGAACCCTAATATCCCGTAATGAAGACTTCTCTCTAATAATAATAACATGCACTAGGAAGGGACCTGCCAGCTCGCAAGAAGTCATCATATTTCTGTATTTAGCTGCCAGGACATTTACAACACTTCAAGCTTTTCATCATCATTGCTAGTGTTTGTTTTGTCCAAGAAGGCCTCCAAATGAGTAGTTGCTGGACTGAAACACTGGATTGCTGTTTGGTACTTTTTTAAGATGCTATTCTATTGAATACTTGCAGAATTCAGTTTTAATACAGTTTATTAAAACATAACATTTCATAATTGCATTATACGTCACACCCTGACAATGTCCAATATATAGCATGAGATGAAAGTAACATAAAGGAAAGTCAGGTCATCAGTTGAAGAGAACAGTATATACAAGTTATTTTTATTTTCTTTCCTCAAGGATTTGGAAGGTAATGCGAAGAAACACAGAAAAGTAAAATTGCCCAATAGCCCTGAAATTAAGGAATGCAGCTCAGTCACACAAGATTAGAAAAATATTCCTTACACAGTGGGCAGCACAAGAAGAAATCACTGATTTTTTGCAGATCTCAGTGGCAAAGGACTAGGAGAGTGGAGAGAGAGCAGCCCAGCTACGGTCTGCACAGAGCGCACCCACCCGCACAGAACCTACCCATGTACGTGGTGCACCCACAGAGCCGCTGCCCACCAAGCACCGTCGCTCAAGTAGGACAAGAACAGCAAAGTCCTTCATAAAGCAAGTGTTCAGTAGGCCTGCGCTAATACAAGGATTGTTGCATTTCTCCTAAATAAAGAACCAGAGACCTGAGATCTGAAACGGGCTGTGCATACATGCACACATGGAGAGATCAGCAGGTGTTAAGAAAGGGTTATCTCACTAACTGGAAGGAGGTAAGGGGCAGTGACACTGGTGTACTTCAAACTGCTGCTGGCAGCTGAAAAATAAGGTACTGCACTAAGGAAAAAAAAAACAAAGAAAAATCTGATGAAAGAATAAGAAATGATTTATGAGTAAGTGAAGAAAAAGTCATCTGACACAGCTACGAAGGTCACTAAAGAGAAGGGCAGGCAAAGGCACAGCCGGTTACCTCACTGGACTTCAGTAACCAACAAAGACAAATGGAAGGAGATGCACGAACACCCGGCTCAGCAGCAGGCCTGGAGATTGTAAGCGACAGTCAGATTCCGTACAGCGATGAGAAGAGCGCGGAGCTGGACTGCAGGCCCCCAGACAGACCTCTGCATGGCAGGGTCTTTAAAATCAGCAAAAGAAGAAGGAGGTTGAAATTGGAGAGGAAAGAACTCGCTGGCTAGCAGAAAACCTTGGGCTTCTGCAACTGCCTTTATTGCTGTGTAGAAGCCATCGCGTCTGCAACCGAAAGGACAGAACAGAGAAAGCAAACTAAAAGCAATTATGAGAAAGTCTCATACATAGGCTGCTTCCTAAGTTTTACAGGAAAAAGCTTCAGGGAATTAAAAAATACAAAAACATAACCTGCGTAGTAATGACACACTGAGTAGGAAATTATCAGACCGGGGACACATCAGAAAACTATCCGAACGGGTCAGTACTTTAGACTAAAGTCCTACTGGCATTGGTACCAAGCAGGCTTTTAATTTACTTACAGTTCCCTGCAGTGGAAAGGGGTTTGTTCTTTATTTCAGTTGCAGTGCATGTGATGAGAAGGAATCTGGCTTTTAGCTCAGGTTAGCAGCTTAAGTTACTTCCTTGTTACTTCAACCCATTTTAGCTAATTCAGGCTAATTGAAAGAAATTGCTCTCAAAGTACTGCTGTCTGCAGAGCTCACACATACAATGGCAATGTTTTGGGAAAAGCTACAACATTATTAATAACAAAGGACAAAAATAAAAAGGATAAAGAAACTTCTATTTAAAAATAAATGTATGCAAGTAACTATCTCCACATGCCTAAATTGTTATTCCCCTCATGAACAGCTTTTCACAGCTTATTGAAATTCACATATTGTCTCTGTGGTAGATGTAGCGTTGGAGAAATAATTACAGAAGATGACAAACGAAGTAAATTATATCCAAACTGTAGCTATAAAACAAAAAAAAAACCCTGTCTGCTTCATGTCTGATGTTTTGAGGTATTTTTAAGACCAGAAAGTTTAGAGGTTAATCCAATAAATATAAAACTGCTTGCCAGTTTTAGAACCCATGTAACATCACTCTTACATACACCACAACCCACAGCATCTACAGAGGAATGTAATTTATCCTGGTAAAGGGAAAATCCTGCTTAAAGCCTTTCTAGAAAAAGGCTGCAGAAGTTAAAATTTAATGATCTGACTGCATAAAAAGGATTTTGAATTTATTAGAAGTCCAGACTTGCTTAAATGAAATAGCTGTTTAATTCTGAATTCTTGGATGGCGTGCTCTGAGTCAGATTAAAATCTTGAGAAAGATGTGAAGTCTAGTTGGGACCTACGGAGATTCCTCGGAGCAGTGAAGCGGCATGTCTGGTTACAGAAGTACCGATTCTGGTCACGTCACACACAGCTCAGACCGGGCTCCTGGCTAATGACAGGAATGATAGCACTAATGTACTAAAAAAGCAATTATACCTTCTTCTGTTTCCAGGAGACAGACCTACAAACAGTTGGTATTTATTACTTATTCTCCACTTCATTAAATATGGGTTATTATAAAAGGGAAACAACAGCAATATAACTGTTGTTTACATCTAACCAAGAACTAGTTTTATGCACCAGAGGGTACAGAAGGTGAATCACTAGAATTATGGAAATTAAAATGCAAACAGCTTGGCACAAGGTATTACTTACTACAGGCAAAGGTTAGCGTTACTAAGTGTTTACTTTACATACCTACCTAAAGGCTGAACCACGATCAACACAGGGAAACAAACTTTGACTTGTGCAGTGGCAGCATCTCCACTTTGAGATTTGCTGACCGTTGGTTCTCGTCCTGTGATGTGAAACATCACCTGGGGCGTGCTGGGTGAGGGACCTGTCCGGTCCCCAGAGCTGTTCTTGGGCACCCCCCTGGGTAGAAACTCGGCAAACGTACGACGGCAACAGCCATGGAATGCTGTAGCAAAAGATGCTGCTCCCAGATCTTCAAAATACCTGGCAGGGAGACGCACGGAGACACGGGGACACGACGCAGAATAAAACAACCACAGCAGGTCGGGGAACTCAGCCCCACGCCCTGCAACTGGACCAAAGATGTTGATGTCCACTTCACTGGATATAAAGTTTGAATATGCACTTCTTGGTGCAAGCCAACCACTGTATTTAATAGGGTTTAAATATGAGGGACACAGTAAATGGAATTGAATGTTAGAATGACATTTGAATGAATAGTTTGTATTCAGGTTGCAGTTTTTATCCACAGAGGGGACCACAGACCAGGAGAGACTGGTGACCAACAGCAAAACCGCAGCTCAGAGGAGCTCGGTAGAAGCAGTCAAAGGATCAGTTTTTCCTTGAACAGATAAGAAACGTTAAAAGCTTCCTTCAGGAATACAGAGTTGAAGATGAAATCACAGCTATGCATTTTAATTTAATCAGATGAAATTATTTTTTTCTGCCGTTAATGCCAAATTAGCATCATGTTGTCCATTAAACTGCCACTAGAAAAAAAAAAAAAGCAAACTAAATCTAAAGCTACAGCTAACACAGCGAATAGCGCAGAAACTAAACATAAGCGGAAGTGTAGCACAAACTGCTAAAGGATAAGAAATTTAAATCCAGCATTTTGAACTCTTGAGATTATAACCTTAAGATGCTCTTTTAACACTGCTGGAGTGCACGCTTCATAAACCTTAGGAAATGATGATTCTTGTGGGTCCCTTCGAACCCGGCATGTTCTGTGATTCTATGAAAGCAAAACAGTAGATTAACGGTGTTTTCCTCCGCTCGCTGTATTTGTGAGTGCATATACTTCTTCACAGTTGTACAGTTTACAGAACATATGCTGTACAATACATAAAATTGTTAATCATGAGGTTTTTTTCTTTCCAAAAGTTAAAGTGTCCAAATTGCTGCTGGTGTATGGCTCACATGTCAGGTTTTTCTCCCTAAATTTACCACAGTATAAACATTTAATGAACACATTTCAGAAACAAAATAAAAACCTTAGCACAGAATTAAAGGATGCCATAATAGAGTTAAGATTTGAATTTCAGATGTAATTTTTGCTTCTGATGTTAATGCAAAACCATTCATGAATACAGAATCAAGCATTTTGTTGTCAGGCACTGTACGAGATGGTTGAACATGAAGCTCTAAAATACAGCGCTGCCTCTCTTGAGTACTTCAAAGAAAAGGTTTAAAAACTTACGTTCATAACACAATTTAGAAAAAATTGTTTTATCAAAAGCCCGCTGGATTCACAATCCACTAATTGCCTGCATCTCTGCCACATTCTGGTGGTAAAGATATTTCATGGCTACCTGTAGGTTAGTGACTGCAGCAGCATCTAGCTCGGGTGCAGAGGGCTGCGCAAACCTTTGCAGAGCCACGGTCCGTCCCTGCTGTAGAAAAGCACCCGGTTTTTGACAGATGCACTGTGCATGAGTAACAATTTACATCCCCTGTCTTTGAAAGTCAAAGAGCTCAGTTTATGCTGCTGAATTTGAAATCTTCCTAATGACTGAATGTATAAGCAGTGTTTTTAAATGTTAATAAATGGAGACTATGCAAAGCAAAGAATCAGCAGCATAACTGTTAATTCAGCTGCTGCTAGCATACAGAATTATTTTGGAAAACCTGAAAGATTCGTTTCCACTTTAGAAATCCTTCATGCTAAAGAAATTCCAGTTGCTGTCACCCTGTCACCCTTTGGTAGTCACGGTGAAACCGATTTGTACATCAGAATAACGGGTGAGACTGTGGACTGGCCTTTTGAAGCCCATTTTGGACATGTTTCAGCACAGCAGTGGCAGTGACGATGGTTCTGCTTTGAAAGTTCAAAAGCAGTGTTGGAGAAGGAGAGCCTGGATTGCTCGTAAGCAGCGACACCAAGGCACCAGGGCAGGGCAGTAGCAGGGAGCTTCCCCCACATTCACGCACCCACAGGTACAGAACAGGCATTCAGCGGGCAGAACACATGCCGTCCTGGCTCCCGCACTGCCAGCCTCCACGGCAGCAGGAGAATTAGCAAATGTAGACACCGGTGAGACCTCCTACCTCTGGGGCTGAAACCTCCAGGGCAAAACAGAGGAACATGGGATGAGAAGGGCAGAAAAGCTGAAGGAGCTATGGCTGGTTATAACAGTCACCACACAGAAACCTATTACTCTCAAAGAGCCCAGGAATCAAAGAAAAGACATCTGGAACAAGAACAGTAATATTTCGAAAGGGGAAGGGGAAAACCTAGAGATTCACACTCAGTTGTTTACACCAAACCATCAAAATCTCTGCAAAGCAAGGAGACCTATGCTAAGGACCCTACACCAGCATATAAAGCACAATGCACTGAAATCAAACAATAATTCTACCCTACTATTACCCAGGAAATTCCAAAAATGAAAGCTGAAAATTACACTGCAGCAGGATTGATGCAGACTATGAAATCAGCCTGCTGAAGCAGCCCTACTGTACTAAAATGTGTTTGCTGTGTCTGGGTCATTACTCAAGTCTAACCTTTAATCTTTTTGTAGATGCTAACTCACTATATTGTTATCTCCATTTAATTACGGGGCAGTGAACAGAAGCTTATTTTATTTTGGCTTGTTTTGATTTAGCATTGCCTGCATTAAGGCTGCTGCATTAACATCGGGCACGGATTTCCTGGATTAAGGAAGATCTAACATCACGGCACATCAGTAACATGAGCATCTTTTGCCACACTTCCAACTACTGCAGCAGTCTGCTCCTCCTCTAGTGCTACTTCTGCAATCCACTGTTTAAAAACCAGAGATGAAATTTTTCCCTCTGTAAAATCAGTCTGAAGATGGAGTGAGTAAAAAGTGAAAGAAAAGCCTGGGCTGTAGTTCTGAGCGTGAGCACTCCCAGGTTCAGCAGCCCCGCTCTCACAGCCCGCGTCAGCTCACGGCCCTTCCTACTGCAGTCACTGGTCGCTGCTTCAGAAAGCCCCAAAAAGAGACCAAAGAGCTGCATGTGCAGCACGGAGTGTGCACACAAGTTTAATATTTAGTGAATAAATTTATTTACTAAAACCCAAACATAAGTATAGTAAATGAGAGAGTTATATACCTAGATTGCGCGAAGAGCTGTAACACACAGGCCCGTTAAGCTCGAGCTGGTATTTCTGTACGGCACGGCATCGCTCTGGATGGCACGTGCAGTACGCGTGCTTTACATGAAGCTGCTCCCAACTGCATTTTCTGTCCTTCAAGCACAACACCGCTGTGTGGCAGCTCTGGGGCAGACGGGGCAGGGGTGGCTCAGCACCGCGCAGCACCGCAACACCTGCAGCAGAACATGGCCCTTTCTTCCCTTGTACCGTTCTCACCGCTCCGGCTCTCAAACACAGTTCTTTTATCCAGAAACAGAAGGATATGTCAAACACGATTCTTACGTGGGTTTAACATTTAAAATGGGACTGCATGCATAATGCACAACTGACAGAGCTACAGCATGGGTGAAGCCGCTGCTTCGGGAGTTTTCTGCCCTTAATGTTGGATTTCGCAATTTCAACCATGCACAAGCATCAGCAACGGCATTCGGTGACACAGGCTGCAGGGCAGTTACGTGCGACAGGCTCAGAAGTGACCGGTTAATGGCACCCCTGGTAATAACATGGCACCTCTTGGTGTCAGCAAAGTGAGCATTCGCTCAGGTTTTGACGTAAACGAACTCTATCAAAAATTTCATAAAGGTTGCTTGCACCATTTATACCTTAATAAATTTGGGGCACTTAGAAAAACAGTGACTTCAAGCCGTGTTTAAATGTATTTTCTTAGCCTACTACTTTACCTAACAGCAGGAGCGGCTGGGCAGCCTGTACGCTGTGCGCCCATCGGGTCCAGTTCTGGGGCACCAGTTCCACAAACCACAGAGGCAACCCAGCACAGAGCCACGGAGCGCAGCTTACATGCAAGGTGACACAGCTCTCCTCAAATCAGACTGAAATTATTACTTTAGTTCAGCTTGCTTTCTTGCTACTTGGATGTATCATACGGTGACACAAACTCCCCAGACGAAGTCAACAACATGCAAGTTAAACAGAAAATGGTTTCTGGTACTTCTGGTAGAGAGATCGTTTAACGCAACCATAAGTTATGTTGCTTGGCAATCTTCAATGACCAGGAATTCACTCAGGACTGCCAATCTAAGGTAATACTTGGAGTAGTTTAGACAACAACACATCACTATAGAGAACATGCTATAATATACACACACACGCTTTCTTTTATACTTACAGTAACATACAGATAAATAACATATACAATAGATATACTGCTAGGTAAGTACCACACAAGTTCTTGCTTTACATACACAGCAAAATTTACCTTTCAAAAGCTGACATCTCTTTAAAAAGTCAAATCAAATAAAAAAATTGTTTAAAGATTAATAATGCAGAGCCATTTCCAGAAAAGCTAGAGAAGGAAATGCAGGAACGCACTCATCCTTCTTTTTTATTACAAGAAACCTGAAGGGTTTTCTTTGTTGTTTCTGACACAACAGGAGTACTAAAAAGGAGATGATTTGTTTGGGTACGCTGGGGGTGGGAGCTGCTGTGCTTTTAGGAGACTTGATGTACTGCTGTCACTGCAGGCTGATGCAAATCTGAAGCCTGGAAATAGCACAGCAAAGACATGATTTGTCATCCCAAGAACAACACTCACTCTTAAATGCTGCCAGTATCACTTAGAGAAGGAGAATTTTCTTCGTTGTATTTGTTCAGGTTTTTGCGATGACGTATGTACTATCAATGTTTGTCTGCTCTGTACATGGCTTTGAAGTGGCCAAGAGAAACATTACGCACTGACAGGCTTTAATCTGCTCCAGCATATTGTGTAGATATACGTGCAATATTATTAATGCAAAAACAAATAATGGGCTTAAATAGTTACTGAAGTCAGTATACCGAATACAAAAATGCCAAACCTTGTGTATAATAAGTCCACATCGATACAATGTGTTTTAATAAATTCTTTATCAGTGTAAGTCTGGCATTTGGCTTTATCATCTCAGCATTGAAGATATGTGTATAAATGAAATCAGTTTCATCGTCATAGTCCTTACCTTTACACTAATCATTGATACGAGTCCACCATCTCAAGCTTCAGGATGGAAAACATTACCATTACTTACGGAAAATGCAACCCTATTCCCAGATGGGTACAGGTACACTATGCACAGACGTGCTTTCTATCACCCCGATCAGCTTTTACAACCAAATTCCTAAAAGGAGCTGAAGGATATCGCAAAACTTATACTCTCCCAAGGTGTGCTACTTTATCTACACCCTTTTATGCCTGTATTAGACAAAGCAACACTTTTTCAGCATCCATCTAACAATGAAAGCCTACCAAAGCAAACATAATGCTGCACAAACAAGTTTCCACCTGGAAAAAATGATACAAAACAAAATGAGCTATGTTATGTACCTTAACACAATCCAGTTATAGTTCAACTAGGACAAGTAGTACAGGAACTTGTAAGGCATGAAATATGTGTGCACACAGGCTGAACAGCTTAAAAAGCACACTTTGAGTAGTCTGAATACCAACAAACAGTGCCAAGAAAATGACAACTTTCTGAGAAATAGTTCTGAGATGAAGTTGCTCCAAAACAGAAGACGCGTGTTCCTGCAGAACTCTACGCTTCAGCCAGTCTCCTAGCATCTTGCCTAATCTTACAGTTTGTAGACTTGCAGCTGCTTTTGTGTCACAAACAGCATTTCAGCAGCAGAGACCTGTTTCAAATGGGTATCGCTTAGTCACTACAGGTAAACAAGCAACGGACATTTTTAGCGACAATTACCCCTGTAATTGCTGACAGCACCAATCTGACAATTTGCCAGGAGAAAAAAAAAAAAGTGTCACTTCTTTAAGCCACTTTTTATAAACTTTAGAAACTGAATAATTTACTCCTACCTTCAGATATGAAGCACGTTGATCTGCAGCTCCCATTCCAGTGGGAAGCTGTCCTTCTAAGAGGAAACTGTCAGGCTGATTAACACGAATATAAAATTACATTATTAATATTACTGAAGGGCAGATTTTTGCTGAATATGAACTGTCATTGCTGCTCCACTGAATTTTTGACTGTAAACTGCCACAGACTTTATAAATAAAGGAATGTTGCCCCTTCCATTCCTGGGAGCCAGGAGAAATGCTGAGGCAGGCAGGGGATGCAGGCAACAGTGTCCCATTTTCACAAGAGAAGAGGAAATGAGAGCACCAGGAGAGATATCGGCTCAGAGCAGCTCTGCCACTTCCCTTGCTGGGAAAACAGGCGGAATAAGCTCTGGCCCCCTCGCTGTGACAGTAAGATTGAAAAGGGGTGTTGGAAGAAAAGAAGCCTTGAGCTGGGGAGCATAAGAAGCTTAAACAGCCAAAAAGCTTCTTCGCTTGGAAAGAGCAGAGACAGAAGATGCGAGCAAGTGGTAAAAGGAGATGTGCAACTGGAAGAACACACAGTTATTGGGAAGGACTCACAGTTACTACTGGATAGGGAACACGATGGTTCAAGGCAAAAGTAAGCTTATGCTGACATAACATTCATGCATTTTGTCTGAGTTCCACCTGTCCAGACAGCACACTGTACAAATCTTAGCAGTTCTACCACAGAAGGTCAAAAGTCGGCTTACTCTGCTGATGTGTAATACTTGCATAGCGTCGCAGCCCCTCACCAGCCGCCCGTAAAGGATGAATGGAGAAGCCAGAATAATAAAAGGCCAAAATCAGCGGACATAATAGCTTCAGTGAAACTTAGGGATTTTTAAGACACTCTTGTGAATTTTAAGTTTTGGTAATATTCTGCTGCCTCTGGTTCTCTGGCTGCTCCACCTTAGAAACATGCTTGTACAGATCCTTATATATTAGTATATTCACCAGAGTACAATAAAATCTCATCCATCATAGTCAACTTGACAAGACATATTTTCCTGCAAAACATGCATGAAAGAAAAAGGGTAGTTATTCATAACCTTGTTTTATGGGTACACCTCCTGAAAGCACCTTTAATAACGTACTATATTTGGATCTTCACCAAAGCCTTACAACTCAGTTGTGAATGTGAGACATATTTTATATTTATGACAGACAAGAAACTCTGCGACAGACCTCCGCTGGAAACAGGAACTGGAAATAGTTCTCCCCCAGAACATAAAGGTGGGCCCCCACTTATTTAAAGATAACCATTGGACGCTACTCAATATTGTTATCAGGATGTGGGAGCTAAAGAAGAGAAGAACTTCTGCTTTAATGTGGCACTCAGTTCTGGTCAGCACATAACAGAAAAGTTTACTCTCTGTATACCCACTCAAACAGCCTTCAATGAAACAGCTCTAGATGCAAAATTAACCATGACATTCACCACTGGCAGTCCGCTACACTAGCAACCAACTACAAGCTATTTCAAGAGCCAAATTCTTCTCCAAATTCAGTGCAGGGTTAGACTTCAGACATAAATCTCGCCTTGCATGTGGTGCTTCAAAGAAAGTTGCAAGACACTTTCTTTCTCCCAAATCCCGAATATGAATGGTCATGAGACTGAACAGAAGCCATGTCATAGCTTTTACTGCAGAGAAAGCCATTAACACAAATGCTTCCCTCAAGAGCTCAAAAATAGAATTATACTTCTATTATTGAAAAAGACATTTTGCATCGTCAGCAAGTGCTTTCATGTATTCTTCTGTCTCACCTCCAGACTAATGGACCGATACCAAAAGGCTTTGCCTTTCTGCCTTCTCAGCTGCTCCAAGATAAATATCAATGAAAAAGTACAGGGTAAACACTCAAGTGATTCCTCTGAAGCTAAATAAGCACTTTAAAATATTTTTTCCACCACATCTTTTCCTCTGATTATTTTCTGGGTTTTGCTTGGGTTTCTCTCCAGTCACGTTTAAAGGCTCACATAAAAATAGGTTTGATATTTGTGAAAAGCTGGCACGCAAAGGACAGAAGCTGTGCATCCTCAGTGGCAGGGGCATTCTGAGGAAGTGAAGCACAATTTGTCACAAATCTCTTGGAAAAAACATGCCCTCTGAGGGGTGGCTTTGCAAGGTGGATTGCATCTTTCTGAGCATTCGACCTCTGGCCACCAGTGGCTGCTGACACAGCCTGTTCACTGCCAACACCGCCCTGGGGTCTCCTACGGGCCACGCTGCTGCATCCTCGGGCAGATTTGTATTTCCAGCAAGGATCACATTCAGTTTCTCTAACTGTTGTATTTTGAATGAAAGTTTAATGAAACTTACTCATAAAATAAACACGAATAAAATGAATGTTACACTCTAAGTAAAGGATACTCCCCGTGCCTCTGAAAAGCATCTAGTGTTTGTGTGTCCTATGTGCTTCTACAGGGAAATCACAGGTAATTTGATCAAGGCACAGTTCTGCTAAGGATCTGTTTGCAAGGATGATATTTACGCTTATAATATGCAATGTATGGTTTGCAAACAGCAGCCAGGCACAGTACTTTCTATGTTCCTCCTCCTCTGAGCAGACATTTTCACAGAGAAGTCACTCACACTACGCATTATAAAACATAGTCTAAATCCCCAAGTAAATGTAAAATGAATGGAGTCTCTAGTTCGCACTTTCCAAAAATAGTTCATATGTACATTATGCTATGAATAATTCCTCAGTTTAGGAATACTGAAGTGCCTTTTAAATTTTAGACTGCACACTCTGCAATTTGGACAAATGATATTGCTAGGGGCACTTCTATACAGAAAGGGTAAGCCTGTATCATTTTCTCTTAATAGCGTTGCTGCCAGTGCTCCCTTCTTCAGGATAATTTGCTTTCGTTGATAGAATCCTTCACACATCCATATTCATAAAGGATACCAAGGGGGTGTTTTCCATTCATAACTCACAGATATCTTTACACCTGCCAATTACTACACCCAAAGTCAACAGAGACAAGGACAATCCCATCTCGTCAGGCTTGTCTTTAAGGGACAGGGGGATTGAGCTGCCAAGGCCAGCTGAGACCAGCATAATAGAGGAGGAGGAGCTGCGAGAGAAGCAGAAAGCAGCAGCAGCTGCTTCTATCTGCCAGGGTCACCCTATATTGCCCCTGCCATCCTCTCCACCTGCCCAGCAAGTCCAGCCCCACAGCCATCACTCCCAGCTCGGAAACCCTGCCGGGACCCACGGAGCTGCCCTCTGCCCTGCTCGGCCCGCAGCCAGATCCCCCACCGCCCCGGCCATCACTGCTGTCCTGCAGCTACCTCCGCACAGCCGGCACTCCCTCTGCCTCCCAGCCTGCGCTCCCGAGGCCCTCAGAGCAAGCAGCCATACCCAAACCTTGCGGCTACAGCAAGGAGGCATGACTGCGTTTCACCTCCAGGCTTCATCGTGCCCCTGTGACATGTCTAGGGTGACCCGCACCTGAAGGTTTTCAAGTGAGATGTAAAGGTATCTTCATATCTGCTTTTTGCAGATCTTCGACTTGAGGCAGTGCAGCTTAGTCTGTGAAGACAGAAAGCATTCACAACTTCACTGAAATGAAACAACAACAAAAAAGCCTTGGAAATCTGTGGCCACTAAGTTCTTGGACTTAAGATGCCTCAAACAGGACATCCAAAACTTTTTTTGTATTTCAATCTGCCCATAAAGCAGCATGGGCCAAAAAAAAAAAAAAATTAAATAAAAAAAAAATGTTGAGACTTCTCAATTAAGAGGAGCTAGGTAAAGACATATGCCGGATGCAGAGTGTATCATTTTGCAGAAGTATAAACACAATACAATTGTTTTGGCACATTATATAAAAAAATCTTTGAAAAACCTCATCTGACTTAAAAGGGACAGGAATAAACCTGGACACGTATTTGATTCACCAAGTTAATTAGGAACTTGTTTTACTTGCAATAACTGCATATTGATTATAGCAATTACTGCTGATGAAGTTGGAGAGAGGGTTTAAACAAGTGCCAGGCAGTGCTAATAACACTGCTTTCGTCTTACAGAAGCTGACCGCTATGGAAACTAAAGACCTCTTAAGATGAAACTCTGGTGTTACTTGCTGAATTTCTCATCTCGATGAACTTAACTCACAGTTACTTAGAAGCAATTTAGGAAGAGTCATGCTTTAATTGACAGTTAATTGCCCAAGGGCTTAATTGCTTGCTTACACGTGAAGTTGGACAGGAAAAAAATATCACTAGAGTATGTAATTTAGAACAGAACTTTCTGGCTCAGAGCACACTGGTCTCAAAAGGGCCTATAAATAGCAGGGACAAAAGTCGTGCAGCGCTGCGTCACGTGAGGAAGCTCCAGGCAAAGGCACCCAACTTGCTCCAAGCAGCGGGACGGACGCTCGATGCCGCACTTGCAGCTGAAGTATTTACACGGCAGTTGGCAGCAGGTGCATCTCCTTGGGTGCGGCACACAAAAAAAACGAACTAGGTGACCGTTTTTATTTAAGACAGGAATATCCAAGTCGCAAGCGGTGACATCTCTCCTGGCTGACATACCACTGAGCGTACGAGCTCTCGGTGAGCATGAACCTGTCGGATTATTCCACTTACAACAAATTAAAGAATACTGAGCATTTATATAACAGATGCACCAAAAGGACTATAATAGCAATCTTGCTTCCCACAGTCTCTGCATAATAACAGTCTTAAAGAGCTATTCTCTTTTCATTTATTCTTTTCTCCTGAAAGCCACAATTATTCCAACTTCTCAACATGCTATGCCCTAGCAACTTGTAAATGAAAAACTGAAATTCCATTCATCAAGACAGGCAAATTAAAACAGACTATATTTATCATGCTGTTTGTACAAAGCGAAGGAAAATGCCACATTTACCTCAACAAACATAACTAAAGCAGGCCCAAAGCTGTAACTTCAGCTACTTCTAAAAGTTTTTCATTGCAGTTTCTGTCAAACAACTTTTTAAAGCTTTTATCCCTTTTTTAAAATTTTAATCTCAACAGAAAAAAAGCCCATAGACTTTAAATTGCCAGTCTTCCTACAAAATGTTACATTTAAATTGCTAAACTTTCTCTAAGTGTGACCATACATAAATAAATAACTCCCTCACTCTCCACTTCAGGCCACAGAATAGGAAGATCAACTGTGCACAGCTAATTGGGCTACGGCACAGACAAATCAAAGAAGTGAGAGAGACTGCACGGTGCTGGGGAGGGGAACACCTGGGATTTGCGGCTCTTCAGGGAAACAGCTCTAAAACCAGAACCTGCCTTTCTTTGAGCACATAGCTCTGGTAATTAATTCCTGGTGAGGGTGGTAGAGGAGAAATAACTTTAGTTCATTCTGCTGCTGATTTTCTTTTCTCTTGCCCTACAATCATACACTTTCATATCACTTGTGAGTACCTAGTACCTAATAAAAACACACAAATTCAAAGAGACAGACCAAATAATATTAATCCATAATCTCTTCTCTTGCTGGATATCCAGGATCAGAAGAACTTATCTTGCACCTCTGCAGTTTTGCTATAATAGAAAAGTGTGTAAAGGTTTAAATCTTGTTCTGAAACAGCAAGCCTTACAGGGTATTCAGTTGTTCATGGAAGACAATTCTGTAGTAAATAATTAGCTATTTTTGGCTAAAGTAAACAGATGAAAACCTAACACAATGTGAGTAACTGCCATAGCTGAAGAAGAGTACCAAGGCACTTGCAGTGCAGTGAGCAGTTACACTGTTATTCAAGCTGCTGAGCAATGAAGAACCACGCACGTTTCCACGCTGAGGTTCAAACGTGTGCTGTGGGATGCCTTACACTATTTCCAGTAGGTACGGCCAGCCTCGCTCCAGCATTTATTTTCTACCTTGGCAGGTAACCCCCAAGACGCGACCAGGATAGCCGTTCTCCAGGTGAAGGAACAGGACCATAGCTCCACAGCAGACGGCTGCCCAGGTGACACGTGGGAGTCATGCAAGCTGCCTAGTTACTGCCGTTCATATTTGCATATATACATGTCCATAGATTACAGCATGCCACAGTTAGAGATGTTATCCAGCTACCATGACTAATTCATTCTCCTCAGTCCACTGCCTCTGCTGCACAGAGGAGACAGTACATTTTCTAATAAAATTAATCTTTCCATCTCCCATGCTGGAAGTTTTGCCTTAGTGTTCAAAAGTGGCTTTGTAAAGCACCCTAAAATTAGACAAAACCCGCTTACCTTCCAGGTTATTCCTCAGCACTGTGGTCTTTACATGTAGGGCTTGGATACAAGCGAAAGGAAACAGATCTAAAATAATGTTTAAAAGGGAATATAGAAATTTAAAAATCTCATTCAAATCATTTACTGTTTCTGCCTGGATTTTGTGAGTTGTAACATGCACACTAACACTGATACTCAAACTCTTCCAAAGTGGTACAGACACACTGCTCAGTCCAACAGCTTTTCTCATGCATGTGGCCTCACGGCAGCCAGTGACTGCTGTCACCACATCTAACACCAACAACACCACCAAATCTGTTCGTTTAGCTGCTAACGTTTCTGCTGACCTAGATCTATTCACGACTCCTGCAAACTGTAATCGAAATTGAAAGCAGTAACAGGGCTTGTCCCCTCACATAAAGTTAAAATGGGCATATTTTAAATTCTTTAAGTGATACAGTAACTTTAAAATGGAAGTACCTCTTTGAAATCTGAAACCAGCTATTATTTTTCAGTTTGGTCAAATTCTCTGGAAGAAAAGCAGTAATTATCAACCACCACACCCTATAAACCTTGTAAAGGCCAACTCTGTTTTTCTGAATTTAAAAGATGAGAAGGATAAAACCATCTCTTGCATGCAAACTTGCCCAATAAATCTCAACACAGTGGAAAACAGGTAATACTTCGTAGACATGAGAACGTTCCATCACCTCTTCTTCTTACTGTCGCGTATGAAGATCACTTAAGAGCATACGGTAAAGCATCGATAAACATAATATGCCTGAAAACATGCTGTCTGATCAAATTCTGGCCGGCTTCCTGACCCTGGTGCCTGTAACACAGAATGGTGCAAGAGAAGCTCCTGATCCTATAGGACCCTCACTCTGAGCCCACAGAGGCTGTGCTGTCACCTTTCCAGCACCCACACGCTACCGACTCACAGCATGGCTTACTTTCCCCTTTTTAAATCACAGAAGACTCGGCTAGGCGGCACCCCAAGCGCACCGCGACACAGATTGCTCTTCCCAGAACAGACGTGAAAGGAGCAGGGTGCCTCGCAGCCGGGAGCCAGATGCACACCGAACACCACCTCTGCAACACCAACGCAGAGCATGCAGGGAGAAAGCTAACAGGCGGCAGAATTTAGGCCCTCGCTTGCAAATAAATTCCGTGTATGATCATTGTAAAAGCTGCTGTTTTACAACATAGATCAGCCTGCTCCCTGATTCGCGCCAAGAATTCCATGCAATGCAAATCAATGAAAATTTGTATTTAAATTTATTCCCCTGTATGAAAAATTAAACCCACTCATATCTTAAATAATGAAATCTACTGGGTTGTATGGAGATTTTTAGACAAATCCCTTAGGATTACTCTAAGCTACCTGGGAGAGAGTACAGCTGCGATGTGACGGCGCGGACAGGGACAGGCGTTGCCCAGCCAGTATGGGGAGCCCCTGCAGGCCTGCCCTGGGGACGCGGTGCATCACCCCTGCTCCCCACCCCGCCTCTACCTTGCGCTTCTCCAAGTTTCAAAATTATTTTAAAAAGGTGATTACGGTCAAGTGCGGGGAGCCCACATTAAAAAGGTGATTACGGTCAAGTGCGGGGAGCCCACATTTAGTTTCATGTGAGCAGGAGGGGTATGAGGACCTGCCCACCTGACACTTTTATTTCAGCACTGCTTAATGTGCTGTTAGGACAACCACAAATGGCGTGCAATCCTACATTAAGACCTCCTTGTGATCTTTAATTTTCTGACTGCACCCCAAGACACTTTTCAGAGAGTACTGAACACCACTGTCTTAAATTCAAGACCTGTAACAATCTCTCAACACAAGCTGAGACACAGAAGTTATTAAATGAGATAAAAATTACAGCTCTAATGGCTCACAGTAAAAGAAAGCTTGATTCTTGATTGACTGTTTAAGCCTTTGTACAGGCTGCTAAAGAACAGTCATCATGTAATACCTTTACGCAATCTTGGCCTACTAAGGGGATCCAAAAGCCACCTCTGTGAGGTCCTCCAGTATCACCACGGCAGTAGGTTACAATCAGACTCCCAGTAATTTCTACGTTGCAGTGAGCAAGAAGGTACAAAAGCCAGAGGATTTCACAGAACAACTAAAACTCCAGAAGGCCAGTTAACAACCACGCTTTGTGCTGAACGCTGTCCCTGACGGGCCGTGTCTGTGACCAGCCCCAAAGCTTTGCTGCCACCCCCCTTCCCACCCCCCAGTGTAAGAGAGCTGACCATTTGGTCTGCTTTGGCCATATGAACTGCAGACTGAAAAATACTATTTCCAGGGCCATTGATTAAGTAGCATTCTATTCTGAAAATCTTGATTTCTACATGTAAGAAAATGTTATTTAGTATTATGAGGAAAGTAATTTGGAATTTTAAATCCTTTAATGCTTTGCACAAGGCACTAAACAAGGAAATTGTACAGTGATCGGTATTTTAAAGCTTTTAGGTTTTAAAAGATACAGACTGATGACTCCAGAAACTTGAAGCGCCTGAGTGCCTCAAACCCATTTAACTTAAGGTAAATTAGGTATACAGTCAGTTTGTAAAAATCTTAGAAAAAATAACTAGAAGCACCTCTGGCTGTACAAATGCCTAACATATTTGGTCACTAATTTACCTGTTCCACTGTCTAGCACTATGTCTACCATACCTCCTACGGAATGTATTGGCATTGCACTACTTACTAAACACAGCTTCCAATAAAAATAATGCAACAGAAAGTTTATTGCCCACTCATTTGTCACTTGATTGGGCTAGTTAACAACATCAATTAATGTTTTTCAACTGTCCCCCAGTTACTTATGGAATCACCTGCAACACACAGTACAAACCACCTGGCAATACAGCTACAAACATTTGGAAAGATACTAAGCCGACAAGCCAGATTCAAAGTTGTACCTCTCTCCAGCCACCAAGCACTTGACAGGCATTAAGAAGAATATCTCCAACAGCTCTCATGGAAAAATTAATCCAGTTTCAGTTCAGCAGCCTAAAACCAAGTGTCCCCCCAGGAAAACAATTCAAGTTGATACCAAAATCACAGTATCATAGAACCATTTAGGTTGGAAAAGACCTCCAAGACCATCCAGTCCAACCTTTAACCTAGCGCTGCCAAGTTCACCATTAAACCATGTCACTGAGCTCTGAATCCAAACGTTTTTTGAAGACCTCCAGGGACGGTGAGTCAACCACTTCCCTGGGCAGCCTGTTCCACTGCTTCACAACCCTTTCAGCGAAGAAATTTTTCCTAATATCCAGCCTTAACCTGCCCTGGCATAACTTGAGGCCACTTCCTCTTGTCTTGTCTGTTCTTGCTTGGGATAAGAGACCGATCCCCACCTCACCACACGCTCCTTTAAGGTAATTGTATACAGTGATAAAGTCTCCCCTCAGCCTTCTTTTCTCCAGGCTAAACAACACCGGCTCCCTCAGCTGTACCTCACAAGACTTGTTCTCCAGACCGCTCACCATCTTCATTTCCCTTCTTTGGGCATGTACAAAGAAAAGTGAGGTCTAATGAGACCAATACTTAAGCTAACTACAGAAAAACAAGACTTATTTTGGAGCATTCATTGAAAAAAAATTGTTCAAGAACCACATATCTTTGTGATCAATACTGCCCTTGTTTTAACCTAGACCATGGTATCTACTGGCCTCACAATATTTGGTGCATTTGTATTCAAACTGTTGTAATGCAAGGAAGAGTACTTCCCTCTGCTTCACTGATGGGGAAATGAAGCACAGAAAAGTTAAATAATTACCCAAGGTCACACAGGAACTCTCCAGCAGAGAAAAGGCTGGTTAGTGATGTAATTGCTGAACCACTCTGTCTCTCTGATGCATCCAATAACTGCACTAGTAATAGACTCAAAGTTTATGTAAGAATGAATTTTTTTTTTTGAAAAAAACCCCTAACATGATCTCAAAGTAGAATATTTTTTTAAAAATAGTCCATTTCTTCATTCTGAAAAATTATTTTGTGCATTTCTCTTAAAAGTAACAGTTCTGAACAAATACAAACTTTGCCATTTAATTATCATGATAAATGTTTTAAGATCAAGGCAAACAAAAGGAGGAAAAGTAACATAACTGTAAAAGCCACAGACAGCAAAATGCTGCAGTGACACATCCTGGACTATCAGACTCAATTTGCTCACCTGTGCAAAGTCTACTTTCCACTGTGCTTCATGACCACTTGTCAGCTTTGAAGGAATACATTAAAAGCATTCTTGCCTTCACACAAGCAGGATGGAAAACACTTGCGATGGTTTCAGCTTCCTCCTAAGAGAGGCCTGCACTCACAGTAGCATTTTGGAACTTTTAACATATTGAAGAGGTTGAAATACTTAACCTTTTAAATTAAGTAGGAAGAAAAGTGATTACAAGAGGTACCTACGTAGGAAAGGCCATGAGCAGGCTTCTATTACATTTACTACACATATGCAGATTGTTACCCTAATATAGTGTTTTATATTTTTATATAACATGATTTATTTTTAAACTTGATACCAACTGAAAGTTACACTCCTGATTTTGTGCAGCTGAGGGTTTGCCTTTACGGAGAAGGATTTCTCCAGATTGCCCTCTATTTGCAGAGTATTGCCATATTCTCAACAGCCAGAGAGATGGTTCAACAAAAAGCCAAAAAGGAGGCGGTAGTGTTTATACTATTCCGTCATAAAATTACAAATAGAAAAAAACTTTTGATAATACAGCTGTTATTACTGACAACAACACTACTGACATGCAAGATAGAAATATATATAAATAAAAAGCAAAAAACCCTATCTGATCTAAGTTTTCCAAATCCTATCAGGGAATTGCCATTCCATTTTTGCAAAGCCTCCACTGCTCTCATTTAAAAACTCCATCCCAACTGCAGCTAAAGCACTCGTAAATGTATCACTTGCACCTACTCAAACTCATTCTGTCAGCCAGGTCCTGCACCCAAATCAAGGACAGACCACCAGGCAACTGGACTAGCTGAAAAAGGATTTTCTAATTTGCAGGGAAAGTTTTATTCCTAGACAGTTAATTCCTTTACTCTGAAAGCAAATTAGTTGATATGTAAATATAAAAACAACATAACATTTCAGCAGGAACAAGCATTTGAGGAGGGAATGTAGATTTTTATTAACCAATAAGAACAGCAAAGACACAGGCTACCTCATTAGTCCGTGCTGATGCCTTTCTGAAGCTACCCAACTATGGTTGCATGCTTTGTCTGCTTTAAGAGCCAAGAAGTTAAACATGAAGTGCTTTGTGCTCACAGTACAGTCCTTGTTAAGAAGGGAAAGCCTAAACTGATACAATTGGGCAATCATACGAAAGAGAAAGACATTGTCCTGTGATCATTTATTTCAAATTCCTAGCAGTTCCTAGGGAACTGTTCACATGCCTACATCACAGGCAGAGGACTTTATCTTCTCTAAGCAAAAAGGACCCACATCCTAGTGAAAAGCTATGAAAGGATTCATTCCCAGATTGGGAATAAAGTCTTGCACTTGTTATGAAGCTTTATTACACCACATAAACCCAAAAGTGTTTGCTCTTCACATTCCGAAGCTACTCACATTGCAATTAAATGTCACTAGGTAGCTTTCTAATCCTCGTATTTTACTGCCTATGGGAGAGGCAGTTTTTAATATTTTGTATCATTAACCATTCAGCTAGATACTTACATGAGCCTCAGCCCTGTGATATCTAATTTGTGCCCATCTGTTATGAAACAACTAGGGCCCAATCTACTGAATTCACTGGGCTTGTATTAGATCTTCTGAATTATAATGACCAAACTGGAAGATGCTTGATGTAACTGTGAGGGATGCTGATCCCTGTAACAGAGATCTGCAAGAGGGAGACACACATCTGATCAAAGGAGCAGCAGGGTTGGCTTGGGTGTAAGAAATTCACTAAAGTTATCTGGCATGGGCTGAATATTTAAATACTGTTTTTCTGAAACACTGCAAATACGTCACTGTATGCTTACCTCTCCCCAAGGCTCACCAGATGGCATTGGACTATTTGGGGATGCAACTAAAGGACCGAGTTTTTAAACAAGGTCCAACCAAATCTTATTTCTGAACACAAACAATTAAATAAAAAGCTCTTTTGTCAAAGCAGCCAAGCCTGCTTCAGAGTGGGCTGACATTCCAGCAAAAGAATAAGGAGCCTAAGAGAGCAAAAGCTTTGCAAGGAACAACTGCCTTCTATTAAGACACCATGCAAAGCAGGCGGACTTTGTTTTTCGCTAGTTTTTGTTTCACACACATAATGCATTGTTCTTCTTTGCTTTCTTTCCCTTTCCTTACTGCGCCCAAGCACAACTGCTATCTGCTGGGGAAGCACCTGTGCTTTCTGCAGAGAGATATATTTGTTAAAGTAACTGTGGGCCCAGAACTTCATCAAATTAGCAGAATGCTACTTGGAGTGGATGACTTTGTACAGGAGATCTAATTAGGAATCCACAAAGTGTCGAAGTGCTGTAAGACAACTCCTTGCTCTCTTCCCACATGAGAACTGCTGAACATGAAACAGCTGGAGGTACTGTACAGGCAGGTCACCTATTATCCAGAGAACTTTACAAATAGCTTCAAAACAAGGAATTTATTCATTTGGCATTACAAATAACAAATTTAACTACAGTTCCCCCTGACCCCGACTGTGCTTCGCATTTGTATTACTAAGTGATAAACTGGTAGAGTAAATCTAGCCAGGCAATGAATAAAGACTCTTCCAGCAAAGGAATAAATCAGAACTCGATAAGCAGTCAGATGTTGCTACAACAGTGAACAGTTAATGTGCAAAGCTGACAAAAGAAAGCAAAATATTAATGTGCAAAGCTGACAAAAAAAAAAGCAAAATCTTTGAATACGTTTTGCAGTGGCTTTTTATTTTGTTTCATTACTGTTAGTACCTGTTTCTGTATCAGGCCTTCTTCTGTAAATTGCGTTCAGCAACTCTGAAAGGCCGCACGCTCATCCTACATAATCAGAGACCACAATTTACTTGAATAAAACTAGAAAATCTCCTCCCAAACCCACATGATCTGTGTAAAAATACTGCTTCTCCTTCAACAGTGGAAACGTGAGAACAAGGCAATGGGAACCTAGGACTCCTTCCCTGGTAGCAGAAGCAGGACAGTACTGCCCACAGGACATGATCTGAGCATAGATCCAAGGCTAGCAGTCTCAGAAGCAGCTTGCCCAGAGTGTAGAAGAACTCAGTATTTACAATACATCTGGAAAACAGTGGAAAGACGTATTAATGACTGGGAATAGACTGGAGAAAGTGCCTCCCTGTTTTGTTTGAAGCAGTAATACTTATTAACTGGCTTGGAAACACCACCACAGAAAAGTTAAGACATGACTAGCCCTAGGAAATTGATGAGTGTGTGTCATGGTGTTGCAAAATTTAGCCCTCAGGTATATAGACTGTCAGTCAAGGAAGTTATAATAGTAAAAGTGACAGATGATGGGGACTTGGCCATGAACACTGGTATCTTAGCTCAGAGGGAACAAAGGCTGAAAATTTTACGTTTTACCCTTGGACTTAATAGGAGAAAAAGAAGGGCCAAGACAACAGCCTTCAAGGACTCTCCCAGAACGTGGGAAAGAGAGAAAGACTGGGCAAAGAAGGTCCTGAAAAAGAAATATGAAAGAGTGGAAGAAGATAAACTGGTGCCCAGGAAAAATGAGACATAAAAACACTGGGAAGTCTAAACTCCAGGTTGATTGGGATCACAAGATGAGAGAGAGCTACAAAGAACACCTGAGAGCCCAAAGTTTTAGGAAGAAAGACGCTGGCAAGGATGTGATAAGCTGCAAATCTTACATAAAAACATGAATGAGAATACTGAAATTGAATATAAGATTTTGCCATAAAAACTACGTGTATCAAAACTACGTGTATCAAAAAACTAGTGTATCAAAATCAGGCTACAGAATGGACCACAGGGGTGAAGAAAAGCTATATGCAAACAAGTATGACTTGTTTTTCCTCTCCTGTTGAGGACTGCAACTATTTTCAGTATCCCTCCATTTAAAGCACAGAGAGTCTGGGGGGACAGTTCTAAGCACTGAAGACAGGCAGCTCAATCACAAATATCAGAATCTGGGGGGACTACTAGGCAGGAAATGCGAAGTGTTCTTTGAAACCTTAGGAATAGCACCCAAAAGTCTGTTGAGACATATGGAGTACCATTGACTCAAGCGCGATAGGATAGTGTCAAAACACAGGTAGTGAAAGGAGCTCAGCAAATGTTTCCAAGGACTGCTCGTGCCACTGGACAACTCCTCAGGTGCATCAAATATTGGCATTTACCTACCTGGCACTCACAGTCCTGCTCAAGTAAGGTAGACGTCACAAAATTACTTCAGGCAATGTTGGGATGGGACAAGATAAACTTGCAATGGGGAACACACGGATTTGGCTGCCTGAGCTACTCCAGAAGAAAGAATTCGTATTTATCAGGTCAGGGCTTTGTTTCATGCTATTCCCCAGCACAGTAATGCTACAGATCCAAGGAGACCCAAAAAAGCAAACAGGCTTTCATCTTGGACTTGATGATCTTGGAGGTCTTTTCCAACCTAAGTGATTCTATGAAAATGAGCACTTAAACCCTAAACGTTAGGATTTTCACCTCTTCCAAAGGACATCATGCTCCACCCCTACCAACAGATAATAAAGCAGATGGATGACAAATACATGTATCTAAATACAGCACTGGGAACAGTTTCTTCTCTACTGAAAGTTTCAGATTTATAGCATTCAGGATTTTTTCTAATCTACCTTAAAACAGTTTTCATAAATGTAATTCAGTTCCTATATCTACTGTCACTATTTCATTACTAGTTCTCCAGCAATGCGGTTTAATCCCTCGCTCTCCAAATTCTTCATAAAATGATATGCTTACAACACATTATAATCCTTATTGACAAGCAACCCTTTAAAAGCAAGATTAGATTCCTAGAAGGCTTATATGGGGGGAAAAAAAAAGTTTCTTTAGGCTCTGGAAAGAAAGCTTATAAACAACAATAACAAAACCATGCTATTATTTCTAGAATAGTGTACTTTGAAGTATAATTGATTTTGCAGGGATTCAATTTTAAAATTAGAGGTTCACTATTTGTTATCTTAACCCCTTCAAAATGTTGCCTTCATATCAGGCTGAAAGAATTCTAAGAAAATAGCTACTCTAATTTAAAATATCTCTAAGCCTTTATAATTGTAACATCTTTATAATTTTCACCCCTCAAATTTGTCATCTGAAGCTGTTTTCAGTGCATGCAAGAGATTCTTATCAAGTTGTTTACCTATTTCTCTGTGACTAACAGCTTGAATGCCTTACGTCATACAACACGGATTTAACACAAAGACACCTCTTTTGTGGCTGGTACTCAACAGATGGAAGTATAAAGTCATTTTTATTGTGTTCACTGCTATTTCCACAAGCTTCCTTACAAATTATATGGTCATAAAGTGATACTCCTATGTACATTTCATCACAGAAGGTCTGTTTTCAGATTTTTTAAAACAAAGTCAGAGGAGTCACCTTTGTTTTTATGAACATGATAAGCAACCTTTTTCCCTTTCAAAGTTACACTAATACTTATTTGTCGAGTGACAGGTGGTCTGGACTGGACCTAGCAGGCTCCCCGAGCTAAATATTTATAATGTAGATAGACAGTGTAATCTATACTGAAAAAAAGACTTCATCCTCCACAATTTGATGGATCAATGTCACCACTGGTTTAAAACAAAGTGCTAGCACTGGCCTAAAGAGACTTTCTGGAGTGCAGATAAGGCAGATAAACAAACCCAACAAATACTGTGCTCTGAAGTGGGAATAAAGGAGCAAATTAAGAAATCCATCAGCCGAACTGCTTGCAAGCTTTCCACCTTACACTGTTACCATATCTGGCAGGATCAGATACCACACTTCTCTTAAGATATGTGAAGGAAAAATCTAAAACAATATTATTTATGTAACTGACGATGATTTTCAAGTGAACTTGTTAGATATGGAGCATTTATTTTCCTGGCTGAATTTTTGAACCGATGCTGCCAAATAGGCAAGCGCTTTTACGGAGACGCAAATCCTAATCCTAAACCAAACACGGCTGCTCTGGGCTGCCGTGACTGTCACTAGCAACAGTCGGAGGCAGTCAGCAAAAGAGGGAAACAACTCCTGTCGTAATGACCTCTATTATTTGAGCCCTCATCGTCACTGGCAGACAGGAAGATGAATATGCATCCTACGCTATAGCAAAGAGTATTTTAAAAGTAATTTGCAAACATCAATACCCTTTAGCCAGTTTCTGAAATTAATTTTTCTAAATTTTCCCTTTAAAAACATTACTAAAGCACAAATTAAGAACAGTTCATATTTTCTCCATGGAAGCACCACACAGTCTACAAACCGAATAATCTTTAACTGCATTGTCTGTCATCTTTTTTATTAATATTATTATTTTAGAAATTTGTAATTATTTCCCTTTTATTTTGCTCTGCCTGATTTTAACAATAGTTCTGAAGCAATCAAAAATCTTTAGTATCAGTTACTACAGCACGGTTGCTCATCCGTGTTACACTCAGACCGCTTCCACTGAGGAGACACATCACAGTAACCTCACCTACACAGGTGAAAGCACACCTTACGAAGACCCAGCCTAGACAATTATTTGCTTTAAAACTAAACAAACCCCGAACCAATCATTCAAAACCGTTAGTCCTTTGAGCCAGAAACGCATCAGAACAGAGCTGATTGCCACCTACCACCCAGTTCCCTTCGCCACACAGCAGAACTAATTAACCCATCTTCAGTGGTGCAAGAAAATGCAGTTTATGGCCTTATGCATAAAACTTACAGCTACTATTAGATAATCTCTGACTTCTCTAAGTTTGGCTACACCAAAGAGGCAACACGAAACAAACATCAAATGGAACATCTACTTTTACATTAAAGGAATTAAAAACTAATAAATACAGCCAAGATGATGCCAACCAGGTCAAGATGCATGAAAGCCTATTTGGAATCACACACATTTTCAATTGCAAGATGAAAATAAATCATAACACTGAGAATCTGTGAAATGCAGTCAGTGAGGCCAGGACAACAAAAGCTACCTTACTAAACAAATGTAATAATAAGTAATTTCACTAAGACTGGAATTTCCTGATATGTTAAGTACCGGCTCAAGTGAAGGCAGCACCTAAGCTCTGGCTTCGACTCCTAACTAAACTTATTGCAATATCTCATTCAGGAAAAAAAAAAACACAAGTAATACCTATAAACACTGTGGGATACTATGTACTTTGCAACTAGATCATGAGCAAATGCTAGAAGAATATGGCACAGATTTTATTTATTGATTATTGGGAGTTCATCACCATCGGCCTGCTTCAAATTGTTCTCAGAAATTGCTTTAGAGCTGCATCAGACAGGTAGTGGTCCAGCCCTGAAGAAACACCATCGAAGCACCCTCATCCTCTGCTGCCTGGAGCTCGTTTTTCCCCCGAAGGCTGTGCCTAGGATAAAACCAGGCAATCACTGGGGGACTTGACTGAGAAGAAGAAACTCTGGGCATCTGGGTATGCTGCCAAAAAAAACGCCTGAAGTACTGACCAGCACAACAGCCGAAGCACCGAACGGTTTGGAAATCAGCCAGTAACTCCTATTCCAATCACTGGTGTGGAGTCAGTCCCTTTTTTATTCTCATGACACAGTTTCTCTAGGAACACATTGCTTCATTTTAGCCACCTTCTGTCTGTAAAACGTGACCAGTTACTTTGTAAGAGCACTGCTAAGAATAAACCACTTGTTAATATTAAGAATGCTTTACAAATTTAAAAGTGCATAAACAGAGAGAACAGCTTTTTTTAACAGAGCAATGGTTTCATTCTACAAGATTTAGTTTAATGTAGGAGAGGCACACACACACCAAGGGAGGTATTTCACAGAGAAGACGTTCTGCACGCCAGTTTTAGGACACCCCAGAGGTGCCAGGTCACTGGAGTTCCTGTGGCCTCCATGACAGGTTGCCTAGAGTTGGTGCCAAGAGACCCATGTATCTCTTCCGATTGAATTTATGGAGCTCAAAATACAAAGGCTTTGCAATGCTATATTTTACTTGCCTTTTAACGGCTGGAAGGAGACGCGAAGTGCTGTTACTCCTGCTGCCAACACGCTTTAGCTCCAAAAGTGCAGCAGCTACTTTTAGATCAGAGAGTCCTCAGATTCAACCCCCACAAAGTTTCTTCCCTATATATTATGTCTGTTTTGGAGTGTTGTAATGCTGTTAACTCTGTGATGAATATTAATATAGCCTTTGAGGAGATTTGTTCTGTCTCTACTATGCCTAGCATATTATGAAGCACTTTTAGATCTGCAATAACAGTTTATCATATCAGAGACAAGTAATTCATTGTATCCCAGTACAATGGATGCACACACGAACCCATGAACTCAAACACCATGTTAATTACCGATTCTGCCTTCTTCCCAGGAAATACATTCTTTCACAAGACATAAACTAAGGCTGGCTTACGCTGCTCTGGCTTAAAAATGTGCAGAAAAGCACTACTGCTAGTCTCCCACACCTCTGCAACATTTCTAAAGAAGCAATTACTTCTCCCGTAGTTTCATAGACTGACTCAAAACCACAAGCAGTTTAACATCCAAAACCAGACAGAGAAAGGAAAAAAAGAATACAGTAGGGAGTCAGAAGTGAATAGTTGGGACACCAAGGCCAGAGGAGCTAAGCTAATCTTCGGAATCAGTGAAGGGTTTGAAAAGGAAGTTTTTGAATAGGAAAAATATTACTGACAAGATACAGGTGTAAAAAAATACAACGGAAGATTGGGTGGGGTAGAAAACAGGAGCTGAAATGCAGAGAATGAATCACAGGAACACTGTTAAGATTATCACAAGGATCCTAAACTGAGGTACTGCCTTCAGAAGGAAAAGCAGGTTCTTTATGTCAGAGTTGCACAGAAAAATGAGTGCCTGAAACTACAGTCTTCGTACAGCGAAACCATCTAAGTGGTGGTCCCTGCCCCACGTTTCCTCTCCTCCCTTTATGCTGGCTTTAGCAAAAAAAAAAAAGCTTCTGCTGATTTAGCTTCCTGAAGAAGCTCTTGACAGTCAGTCAAGTGTAAGGGCAACAGGAGGGCAGGAGGAAGACAAGGTCTGGCCAGCACTGAGGGGAAATGGCCTCTTTGAGATCAGCTTGACACCCCAAAACCACATCCTGGTTAGTACTGCTGAGCAACTTAGCATTTAGCAGATGAACTGCGATACCTGTGCCTCTGTGAGAAGTATAAACCACCTACCTAGTCTCAGTCTTCCTCTGGAATAAATTACTCTCTTTTTCACTTTACAGCGAAGCAGCACTGCTGGGTACTGTGGCAGAAAAGAGAAGGTGCAACCAGTTGAGCCCCGGTACCACGCTCCCTTGTACTGCCTGTGCTCTTACTTGGGGTCAAATCTTAATGAACACAGGCTGGTAGTTTTGAACTAGTTGGTTGGCGTTATCTACTTCACTGGAAAGAACACACAGCTTGTTAGAAGACGTACTCTCATCTTGGTGGAGAAACTCCACAGGGTATTTTGTTTGTTTGTTTACTACAATATAGCAGGCTATTAACAACTAAAGTAAACCCCACAAAAAACACACATTATTTTTCTTGAAGAGGTATCATCATCCTAACTGCATAAAACAACCTCATTTCAATTTGGTCAGCTGACAAGTTGCTTAGTCTTTACTAGGACAGTACCTTCGGGGAGCTGTGGAATTAGGAATGTCCCTTTTTTTGTTATTTTAGCAGTGAAATTGTGCAGGAAACAAAGTCCATGGAGAGTTCACCTAACAGTGAGACAGAAAACTTCTAACTGCAGTGTTCTGAGTGTCCAGAAAAAGAACAAACAAGTAGGGTAGGCAGAAGGCAGCTATGCCAGTTAAAATAGATATAACAACTGTGGATCTGCAAGAAGTACAGCAGCTGGGACAGAACAAAAGGATTTGAGCCCGAGTTAAAACACAAAGAGGTATGGGTAGCAGAATGTCAAGAAAGAGGTCACTGGGCTGGAAGCAGCTTTCTCACGGAATTCAGTGAGAAAAATGGTAGACTTATCGAGGGTGGAAGCTGGAGGAAAAAATGGAAATTTCTGCAAAATGAACAAAAAAATTATTGTATCAGTATTCCAATGCTGTTCAAATGTGGAAAAACATCCTACCTGCAAGAGCATCTTTTTGACACTGAAAGATATATCACAGCTTGCAGGGAACAAGCAGCTTTCCTACACAAGGCTGTGTCCACGGCAGGGTTTTGTGAGCGCTACCACCTACGACAGGGTACATGGGAAACCAAAGCCACCAACCACACGCAACCCAAGGTACCCCAGCGCTGCCCATGACCAAGCGAAACTCACCAAACGTGCGCTACGCCTGGACAACTTAGGTTTTGTTTGAGTGGCCAACTTAAGTCACCTGCTCCTGTGTTTGACTAACTTCACTAAAGGCACACCAAGGAAAGCACAGCACGTAATTAATTATGAGGGCAGTGGCCCCCTTCCACATGAACCCAACCTGATGCACAAAATAAAAACCGCAGCTCTAAGCAACCCGAAGTAGGCTCTTTGCCTTCAGTTCCACTTTATAACTGCTCTCTGCCAGGACAAAGGGAACTGCAAAATGCAAGCAAACGTCCACCTAATTAGTTTCAAGATAGTAGGTCTAAAACGCAGATAGCGTTGAGTAGAAAAATTACAATAGTTAGGTTGTAGCCAGTTTTTTGGATATTTTTGCGGCAGGCTTTTTCTATCGGGAAGAAATGCTCTCAGACTACTTGGTGACACAACTGCCCTCCTCCCCGCAGCAGGTCACCTCAGGGGTGAAGTCACCTCTAGCAGGTGGGGTCGCACCTCATTCAGGATGTGCAGCACTGGGACGACACACAGAGGTGGCGTGCAGCTTCCCACTCCTTCCTCCTGTTGGAGTCGGGGATTGCGCATCTTTGGCGTCAGGCAGATTAGCAGGTCCACAGAAAATTTAGGAGCCTGTGGCCGTATGAAAACACCTGGGGAAGATGAAGAAGAAGCACAGAGAACAGGAGCTCCCCTTCTGATGGCAGCCTGCCATTGCACTAGGTTGGGTGCAACAGGAAACCCTAAATGATTTTTAAGACCCGTACGTGGATGCGAAGTAATTTAGCACAAACAAATTAAATGTCAGTCTACCAGAACCTCTGAACACAGATAAGCACCAAGAAAATACAGACTATAGTCTGTGGAAGACTGGTTAGCGCTATTTTTGACGAGTTTGAAAAGAAAGCTACTCTGTGTCTCTAAAGCAAAAGCAGGAAGCTATACATATGGCAAATTTCCTGATAATACCCGGTCTAACTTTACACCGTATTACTCACTGTAGATTAGTGCTTTTTCACTGTGTCCAGTAACAGAAATATTCTACCATAATTATTTTCTGCTTTCTTTTTTTTTTCTTTTTTAAGGCACACCATAGTCGACTAAAAAAGCCACCAAAATATATGTATTGATCATATTAAAGGTTTCTAAGAGATTTCCAACAAATGTTCTGACATAAAATTTCAGCAACATTAGGGTATTTTTCTTTTTACTGATATAAGAGTATTCCTGCTGCATGTATTTCTCTTTCTCAAAGGCAGAGAATACCAGAACTAGCACCTGAAAAGCAAAAGACTCCTGCGATCTCTCTTCATGGTGCGGGCATTACTCTTTCATGCCAACTGTTACCACCTCTGCCTTTTTTTCACATAGGCATCTCTAAAAGGCTAATAATGCCATGCAGATTTTTTGATCAGCTGGAAATATGTAACTCAGGAACCATTTCCTCAGGTTTTCTTAAAAAATCCCCCAGTCCACAGGGCTAATTAGAACCTGTTAAAGACTTTAACATCTGTTTTGCAAAGTTTAAATCCAGAGTTTGTTTACTGGTAACTCGTTGATGGGGCCAAGAACTGCTACATCAAAAAAAATTTCCCATTGTGCCTCTAGAACATTTTTGGTGCATTCCAGGCTTCAGAGGAATAACAGCTTGCATTTGGACTTACCCACATTTCATTCTTGCCAAAATGGCACCTGAATTTAGCATGAAATCTAAATTAACTATTGCCACTTTCTGATATGTTAAGATTAAGTCTTATGCAAACATTTAATGTCCAGTATCACACTGAGGATTTTTATTTCTGCATTTAAAGACCGGGACTTCAATAATGAGCAAGTGTGTGTGTGTGTGTGTCAATACATGTATCTAACATATACTGCTCCTGTTACTATCAGACTAATCAAAAGGCATATGACCTAAGAAAGCTGACTGATAATAAATTTCTTCCAGTGCCATACAGATTTAATCAGCATCTCTAGTTAGGATGTTCCTTCTCTCCCAGTGCCGTATCTCTAACTTAACAGTACAAACAGAATTACTGCAGGCATACTGGGCTTGTCATGGAAAAAGGAATTACCTTGCATTTACTTGTGCCGTTTGTGGTACAACAGTTGTGGCCTTTCTGATAAGGCAAAGAAGGACCATTTCTTGGAAAACATTTATTTATATATGTAAAATCCTGTCTTGGAAGAAACGTATATTTAATTTCATGTATAATTAAGAATACCAACTGGAGCTTAATGCATCACAAAGAAAGAAAATCTATCCTCCTTGCGGGGTAATCCAAAGGAACCGTTACTTCTGCCAATCACTTGAACATGTAGTCGCATATTTGAGGCCCTCTTTGGGGTCAAGTGTTCCCAGAATACAGTAATACATTTTCTCTTGATTATAAGCTGAAAACAAGGGCTGTATAGTTAAGTGCAAAGTTGTTTCTTGTTTTGTTTTTTATGTAGGAGAAAGCAAAAAGCAGATGGAGAGTAACAACACATGAAGTCAGACAGGCAAGAGAAGCTAGCGGCAGATCACACCTGAGAGATGTCCCGCCACAGTCATCTTACACAACTAGAGACAAGCTCGAACGGGAGGATGTTCAAATGAAAAAGCATGCATGAAAAAATTTGCACAGCTTCTGGATGTTTGGAATTCAGTGTTGTACGGGGAGGCCAGAGCGACTTCACGGCTGGGGAATTTGTACCAGTGACCGCTCCTGCGAAGATGTACTGACCCCTCTGCCAAGTCTGCCCACTGACTGGGGACTGTCCACCTGCAAAAATTTTTCTGTAATATCTTGAACTTCAGCATTTGAGGCCTATTTTGAAATGCCTTTTTCCTATTCGGTCACCCAATAGATTTACAGATTTTGCAAAAAAAAAAAAAAAAAAA
>VXAL01014263.1:443711-463113 GCA_013399475.1 Chauna torquata | reverse complement strand
AAAAAAAAAAAAAGGTGTTTGTGTTACAAGACAAATCAGACCATTTTAAGTAATTATCCTGCACTTATCAGTTCTTCTTCAAGAAAAAGACCCCCTTATACAAAGGTCTTCCAACCAGAAGAACACTGGTTCCTGATTTCTGCAGTGGTTCAGAAATTTAAAAAAATATATATTTTGGTGCAGTAAATAATAATCAGATTCAGACTGAAAAGTTGTAGTTGTTAGAAATAAACAGCCTTTGCATTGTAGCAAAAAATTCTCTTCTTTTCTATCTTCCCTCAATATGTAAAGAATTGAAAGCCAGAGTTCCAAACCGAGAACATTCACTGAACTCATGAGGACACTGCTGCAATCAGTATTTACCACAGGATGGTCATTACCTAAAAACCAGACTAAAGCATGACAGCGAAAAACAATCATTTGTTGGGATTGGGGAAGATGAAACAATCGCAGATCACAAATATGTCTGTATCCAGATTTTAAAATGGCATTATTTCTCTAAAGAGAAGGAATTTTCTTAAGATGGCATTAACTTAGAATGGGACTAACAAGTCCAGTAATAACACAAAAATTCTTTTAAGAAGCACATTTACAATAGATACTCCAAATATTTTGTAAGCAAAATGTGGTTTCCACAATGAAAGAATTAGTGAAACAAGTTTTCATATATCATCAATCCATTTCAATGGCTCATAAAATTTACACAGCAAATACTCAACCTCTGACATAATTTCTAACACAGGACAGAGATATTTTTAAAAGTTTCCTATTTTTCCACTTGGACTAATCTCAACTAACAAATCTACAAGAGCCTTTTGTCTAATAAAGACCTAAACACTGATAATGCTCCCAGATTCTTCTTCA
The DNA here is from genome assembly GCA_013399475.1 of Chauna torquata. Lineage (NCBI taxonomy): Eukaryota > Metazoa > Chordata > Aves > Anseriformes > Anhimidae > Chauna > Chauna torquata. Next base: position 462,249 of record VXAL01014263.1, on the reverse strand, counting down.
TCTACCAGACATTTTTTCTTGGAATAGAGACCTCTCCGTTCCTGACACGTAGCTATGGCAAATTTTGTAAACAGGCAGCTGTAGCCTTCAAACTGAAAATTTTCAGTGATCTCATTCTTTTTCAGATTGTGCAATGTCACAATGTTTCCTTGAAGTAGTCTTATCTTTTTGCTAAAGAAATCTCCAACTTTCCTTTAAGATGGGATAAAACTTTGTTCATTGGGTTATATCTAATACTTTACATGTTTCATGGCCTCTTCTTTTCCTATATTAGCACACATTAGTTCAACAGCGTTTGAGCCGGCTCCCACAGAGCAAGACTGCTGTCCACCCAAGGCGTTCCCCTGACACAATAAATAGCTGTCATTCCAGTCGTCTTCTGTCAGCCAAACAAAGGCTGAAAACACCATCTGGGAGAATCATGAAAGGACAGACTACTAGTCCTGGACATCCTAACAAACAGCAAAAATGAATTTGATACAGCTGCACAAAACCACAATTCCTACCCTCTTTTTGTTCTTCCTCATCTCTTTCTTTACATGCTTGTACACCCTAAGTCTTTTCTCTTTTCGGTCTCAGAGTTCTGTTTCCATTTCATCTAGATGAAGGCCTTGCAATAAAGAAGTCTTGAGAACTTTAATCTGCAGTTGGAAAGGCAGCAGCCACACCAGGATTACAGCCAGGGAGCAATGAATTATTCAGTCAACATAAATCTGCAATTTTTATTGTATGGGCAACTTAAAAAATTTATGAACTTCACTTTTAGGGCAGTTTGAAGCAACCTTTCTAAAGTGGGAGCAAGAAGTTACTCCAGCAAACTCTCCAGTCTCCTCCTTTGATAAATCCAGTTTGCACTGCCATGCTAAGGATTACAGGCTAACCAGCTTCCAGAGTCAAATCACAAGCAAGCGGTATACCTGTAAGCCATGACGGCAGAACGTCACTGAGCTTAAACATATACACATGTGAGAAGAGATTTCTTTCTAAAGGAGACCTCTCTTAGCTGTTAATAAAACCTCTACTAAATATCCTTTCAGTGTATAAAACATTTATGGTTTTTATCTGCTTTCAGCCTAAAAAGAACAGCAGCATTGTGGAGTCTGACCTCATTCTGTTTACATATGCACTATGGCCAAACACGCAGTACATTCCTACCCATGCTTGATTTATTAAATGAGTATGTATGCAGATTTCTTGTCCAGCAAAAAGGAGGAATTACTAACACTGATGAAATCCAGATATAGTGCTAGCTAGTGCTTTGCAAGCTTCCCTGTTTGTCTTCCAAAAGGACCTAAATCCAGATTGTCAAGTGCAGATTGAAATTCAGTTTCAAGACAGAATATGAGGATTTAAAGTCTGTACTTGAAAAGCTGTATATAAAATAACAAAACCTAATATCCATAGAATGAATAATTAGTACTAAATTCTCTCATACAGCAGAATATGAAATAGCACTTATATTGTCTCTTATTAGCTAGAAATCTCAATTTCATCCTAATGAACAGTGATCTGGTTTCATGCACAAATACCAAGTACTAGCTCCTGTAACAGCTATCAAATATTTTATTTAAGCAGTTAAACATTTCAACTTCGGTGAAGACCTACTTCAATTAAGTAGGTCTAGTGGAAACAGCAGAAGATACTGCAGATAATCTATACTACTGCACTGAAGCGCTAATTTTAAATAGTTTCTTTGCATTCTGCTAGCATGTGGCTGTTGTAACACCGAGACCTGCTCAGGCTAACTACACACATCTTTGTGCAGTCCCAGAGTACTGCAACAGCCACGCAAGTCACGGTACCCAAGCTAGTTCAAACCAGCCTATATGCGTCAGTCACAGCGGTGACTGCGGTACAGGCATGCCGTGGTCTCCAAACTACCACAACCTGATACAACTGTGTATTCTATCGTAATATTTCCCCTCCTCTTAAGAAAGATTTCAAATGAGTGTTAAATCTGTTATTGCCTCAGGCTTCTGTACAAGATGCTCTTTTTCCTGATCAAGAACTTGCATAGCAAAGCAGGACCTGGCTCTCCGCAAACCTTCAAGTACATTATTACGGTGCACTGCAATTAGATGAGAGATACCTAAACCTTTGCAACTGTATTTTTACACCTCATTGTTATACCACCTCTCTCAGCGCAACATGGGAGCACCCAATATTACAAAATGCTGAGAAATACATTAGAAGTCTATGCATCTTGCTCACGGAGTAGCCATCTTTCCTTTTTCACTTCTGTCCCCAGAAGCTAACAGCTAACATCAAGAGCTTTGGAAACAATGCAACTGGAAACAAGCGAGACTGATGAATACCTAAGAAAACTCAGAAACTTCTCTTTGCAGCTGTTTCCACGCACACAGACATTTTCGTGTTGCCACGGTTTCTGCCTGGGTTGATGGCAGCTTGCATTAGGAGGTCTGGGAGAAAGAGCCACCCAGCCGCGGGAGCAGCGGTTTCCATGATTATTGCATACACAAACAAGCGCACAACAAAGCCAGCTTCCACAACTCGGTTCAGTAGAAAGGTCCCTCTTGACCCTTGTTTCAACCTTTGTTTTCAAGCTGGAACAGATGTTATCATCTTCACTGGAACAGATCAAAAAACTACTTGATGGTTTTTCTCCATGAAGGAAAGGAAAAAACTTGGCTTGTTTCACTTATTTTTTAAACCTTCCCTCAAATCTCACTTTGGACTGATGAGATCTTCAGTTCCTATTCTTCGATACATTAAGAAGTCAAGCTCTTTTTAAGCTATGAATAGTGTCCCACAATGCTACAAATTCTCCTAATGAAAGAGGAAGATAGCAACAAGAAAGCCTGCATTTATGCCTCCCCTTTCAGGGCCATCAGCCACGATTCACCATGTCCCTGACACATACGTGAGGTATGCACCATGCAGTTAAGCCCATCATCACTTTGATCCCTTTGTAATTCAGCTGTAATTTAATTAGTTCCCCTCTTTTTCAAGTTCATGCAAATAAGAGATCATTAACATGTTTACTAATTGCAACTGGTTCAAACTGTAATAATTTCCAATATTTGAGACATTTGAAACAGGAAGGTTGCAGAACAGGGACAGGCGAAGGACCGTGAACTACATCTAGCGGCAACACTGGCCTCGTATCCCTGCTGAAGTGGAGGAAACACTGATCAACCTAAAGCACCATGGCTAGAGAGTTAGAGAAAAAAATGCAAAGTGCTTATGAAGCACTGCTAGTGCTATGAGACTTTCACAGTTCCCTTCAGGCTTCCGTGCACCTGCGTACGCCGGCGTGAACCAGAGGCCAGAGCGCTCAAAATCCAGACGCGAAGAGGTGCTCAGACTCCTGAAGTACATCGATGGGAACTGCGCTCTGCAGGACTTGGGCATCTGCAGAGATACATCAGTAAGAACAGCTTCCCTGGAATGTTTTGCCTCATTTTCATCCTATAGAGACAGCTTCATGACAGGCTCTTGAACTCTGACATTTAAGTAAAAGTTCTTGGGTACTGTGGCTTAATGCTTAATGATTGAAGTAGACAAGGCAACAGCGATACAATTCGAACCTGTTTACTGGAGAATCTACATTCCCTGGCAGCTCACAGCCAGGGCATTAGCCCACTGCTACCACTAATAACTTCTCTCTGCAAAACATTTACATATACGCTCCTTTCGAGTGCTTATTCTCTCTCTCACTCCACACCCCACCCCCAGTATCTCACTGATTTCGTGCTGCACACAAATAACACTTGCAGATCCTTTCCAATGGCACGGAGGTGTTTAAGCTAGGAGCCTCAGGCAGTAGTAACGTCCCTGTTCAGCTGGGATATACAAGTGCTTTCTTCATTTGGTTCATTTGATTTCTCTCCTCATGTGGCTATATGAAGGCATGATAAGAACAGAGACCCCCACTCCCAACTTTGTTTTATTTCCTTTTTTGTTCCCAACCCATCCTTCTTCATCTTGAAACTCTCCTCACTGCTAAGGGCAATTTTCTTGCAATACAGAACTTGAATTCAAGAAGCATCGAGGCATCTTAAGTGTTTTATCAACATAACTTTGAAAGTCAAAACCAAAAACAAATAGATCATTGGGGATGTTTTCATGAAATATATATATATAAAAAAATACTACGTTCTCTAGTTTAACTTTTGTCTCCTCATTTAAATCACAAAACACTACCCATACTCCTTCCAGCCTCCACGTAGCTGCTGCTTTCACAACCCCAGCCTCTTAGAGGTTGGTCTCCTGGATCAAAAGCAGCAGCTTCCAGAAGATTTTAGTCTTCCAGCACATTTATTTAACTCTTCTTTCAGCACCAGAAAATTAGAGAGAAGAGAGAGTACTGCCTCAGGGATCCATGCTGCAACACCTGCAGTAGCTAAATTCCAAGCAATAGATTGCTTGCAGTGACTCTCCTTTATGTTGCTCAAGAGAGAACAAATTATGCCAAGTTTTTAAGTCTTGCCATTAGCTTCCTACACTGAAAGACTCTTGTTGGCAAAGAAAGAGAACATCAAGTCACCCTTCCAGAGAAGCAGGTGAGCACCAAGACTAAGTTCAGCTTCTCCCCTTATGCAGTATAGCAGGCCTGGAAGCTCTGGAAGCTAATCCAATTAGGTAGCAGAGATTAAAATCAGTTATATCCCAACTCCTGACACTGCCAGGCAGACCCTCTCTAGCTCCAGAAATTACTGATAAAGTGCCAGGCTCACAGGTCACACATGAAATGAGTTCATGAGATCCACTGTGAGTTTCAGCTATAAAATCAGCCACTGGGACTGGGATATCACTTAAAAAGAAAAACAGCTGCACTCTTCACCCTGGTCCTGTCTAATAGAGCTGGCTAGCTTCTCATATTCATGCTTTGTTATTTAGATCATTTTTTAAGCCAAAAAATCTGTTTCAAAACAAAATGCTAAAAGAATTCATTTTAAAAAATGACAAAATTAAATGTTTTGGCATTTCATACACATTTCTTTTTTATTTAAAGTATTTTCTCCTTGTTTGTCCAGACAGAGCAATACAACAAATTCAGTCTGACATCGTTAACGTTAGCATACGGGCACATGAAAGGGTTTCCTACTTATTCATATTGTTCCATACCGCTAATTTTGCTTCATAAGACCATCCCACGTCTACAAGACTTCAGTGCTAAGGCACTAAGCAGTGCTGGGGAGAGAAACCACAGCTCGCTCAGGCATCAGACTCCGCACAGCCACAGCAGCACAGCTCGCGCCCCAGTTTATATCAGTTTCTCACGGTGACAGGGACACCGTGGTACTGTATTTTGGTATGAAAGATGGCCATTATGATCCGCGGTGCTGATGTGGAATAAGCATTGATGCTGCTGGGTCTTAGGCATCATTACTTTCTTGATAAACACATTAAGAAAAGAAACTGAAGACTGCAAAAAGCAGCAGGCAGGTGATGGTATTACATTAAAAAAAAAAACCAGAAGCTACACAGTTAATGATGTTGGTGTCTGGCAGAGAGAAAAAAAGCACAGTTGCACCTGGGACAGAAAGCTAGGGGACTACAAAGTTCTATTTTCAGTTGTATTACTGACTTGTATCAGATCAGCCAAGGGACATAAACAGAAATTTAAGCCTGTAAAATGATCTGAAAACACCTGTTCACAGAGGTATAATGTTTTCTCCTGATATACTTTTGAAATACTTTGAATCAGAAACACAGCCAGGTAGACTTAAAGCCCCTGTGACAGACAAACTACTAAGTTTCCAAGTCATAAATAAAAATAATCTCAAAGTTAAACAGTGTTTGTCACTCAAATTGTATTCTGCTCCCCCAATCAATTTGGAGTGCTGGGAAGCTCAGTAACAAAACATTCCAGTAAAAAACTCTCTCTGCACGATAACAGGTTTGAGGTTACGTCCTTTCCTATTATTCATCAATATGATTTTCATCTTCCTTCACAGTCAGGTTTTTCCTTAATAAGAGATGCATAACCCAGATGCCAAAAAAGCTTTTAAAACTTTCATTTGAAACAACTAATTCCAATATGCAGCTGCATACGCTTTCTTTTGGCTCTTCTGCCTTGGCATTATAAAGTTGTTTAGTTTATTAGAAACAGCTATGTCAATTGCCAGTCTTGAAAGTTTACATGAACACTTTAGAATATACAAACTCCAACTCAGGAAACTTAAAGTGTGGAGAGCAAAAACCAACACATCCCAAGAGATACTCTAATTTACTCAGAATATCTTTCTAGCCAAGTCACATGCAGACTTGAACCAGGACACAGCTACCATCCTGAGCTATATACATCACTATCAGGCAGACGAATGCTGTCCTTTACAAGGAAGCAGATAAGGTAGATGAAAGTTGCTTTAAAAATAAATAATAATAAAAACATATGATTTGAGCAATATGCTTGAGAATATAAACTATCACCTTAATAAGATGCCAATTAAAATAACAGATTATAAACTGTGAACACTTGCCTTTCAAGGTTAAGGAGAAATATGGTTACTGAAGTCATAAGATCAAGGCACCACCTTCTACGAGATCCACAAGGACAAGAGACTTTGAGCAGATCTGCATGACGACACCAATGCCCTAGCAAAGAATACCTTATAGGAGGGCAAGTTCTCCTAACCAGGAAAGCGTTTCAGGTTTTTGAAATTACTGGCTGTCTTATGATCATTCTCTTCGAAGAGGTTAGCTCGATCGTACAGAAGTACTTCCAATTCCTGTCTGTCCTGCTGTAATTCAAGTTAGAAATGGAGTCTGAGGAGACAGTACCTGACCTCGTAACCAGCAATCTGGCCACAGAGTCCAGGTCTCAGGAAGGCTTGATAAGAAGACCTCCAACACAAAATCAACCTTTAAAGTCCAGAAAGGGCATCTCAAATCAATTCACTCTCCACAGGATTAAAACATTTAGTACAATTTCTTCTATTAGCAAATCACTCAATTTCTAACAAGTGTAGATACATTATTTGGTCTCTTAATTTTCTCTCTTTAATTTTTCTCTTTAATTTCTCTCTTAATTCTCTTTAATTTTTCTTCTGCTTTTATTTACAGTTATGATATCCACATAAAAACAAGGCAAAAAAGTCTCAAAGAAATTGATAGCATATACCACTCTCCTTTTCACAAACAATACAAAATAATGTGAAGAAGTATATCAGGAGACATAATTGCTAAAATAAATACTAACGCAAAAAAAAAAAAGAATTCAGGTTGATGATTTAAATGCTTGTCAATTTAAACCATCATAGAAAGTGCTTATTTAAAGCACTGATTGAAATAATTCCATCCTGGAGGCAGGAGATTGCTCCTGCCCTCAAAGTTAAAAATAATATCGTCATTAACCTCAGCAACAATTTTCTAATTGCCAAAGATTACAAATCTTTTATGTAACATTCATCCACAGAGAATTCAGTCACTTTACTTTGCCTTCCAAAACTACTACTGTAATAGTAGTTGTAAGGCAAGTCCCCTTTAAAAAAAAAAAATCAAACTTCTGTGCTGTTTGTTATATGAAAGTATGAAACATTTATATTTTGCAAAATGAAAAAGTCTGTCATATCAATCTCTGTGTAAATTAATGCAGCACCTCACATTACTATTTATGCATGAAACATAAGCAAAAGGAGCTTGGAGCTCTTCTCTGACATTTCCGTGCCAATTGGCACTGCGAAACAGGCAGCTGGTCCCACATTTCGTTCTCTAAGTCCTGAGCAATAAGGACTCTCAATACATGCCAGCAAACCAATGACCATCAGTAGAAACAAAGAGGGCAAAGTTTAGTTTTCAGAGCATCCAGAGTTATAAAACTGTTAGTGCTCTTTTAAGAGCCACAAAGAAACGCAGCCAAAACGCACGCTCATGTTCTCTGTTTCTCTTAAACATACACAGAAAGAGAAAACATTATTCATACTAAACCACAGAAATAACTCTCACACATACATCTCCCAGGTTTTGGATCTCAGGCACTGGTGCACTGAAACTGACAGTAATTTTCCTATGGCTGCCTGATGATCTTGCTAGGACTGTGTTATCAAATACGTCCAGCCTTACAGCAATCTAAAATTAAGGCAAACAACGATGCAAAAACACACGCTACTCCCCCTTTTCTCCTCTACTCACATTCTTGTCTTCCAGTCCAAAGCTCCACTTCTCGTCTCCTTCACCCCTTCCTGCATCAGAGTCCCTGCGCCTTGTTATCCCAGTACAAACACTGGATGCTTTCAATTGCATGGCCAGAAGATGCAGCAACAGCTTTTTTTCAAGCAGTTACTAAAAAATTGACTTTTCTCAGCATGGTTCAGAGTTAACTGCATCTCCAACACCTGACCAGCAAAGTGCGTACACATGGAAGTAGTGCTGGGCCACTCACCCTAATACCTCTCTGTGAGAATGCCAGCAGCTTCCTGCCCGCAGACAGTGCCTCGGCAGACCCAGGTGGGCACAATCCTGGCATCAGCAGCTGTGACCAGGGGTGCTGAGCATCAGCTCCCAGTACCAGGTGGTCGCTATCATAGCTCTTTCACAATAAAATCTGGTTTAATCTCAATTGTAGGAGAGCACGAGTTATAACAGGGCTATAAGCATCAAGAAAACTAAGGCGATAAGCATATTTTGTCCTCCCTTTCCTCCTGCTCCCACACTAAGTTTCCATTCTTGAAGCACACAGCCTGGGACAGACATTTTATTTAACGCTGATCACAACCAGGTATTTCAATACCTCTGCTTCAGTATGTGTTTGGAGGAAATACACATTTCAGGGAAAGTTTAGGCAATTCTGTGGTGTGGTCCACACGTAGACTACCTGCAAATAAATCATGTTCCAATTTAAAATGCAAGTTTAAAGAAGCGCAAGTGAGCCATGGCACACCAGAGAACTATACTATGGACCATGTACTTTCACTTATCAGAAGAAATGTTTCATGCCCTCCAGCAGTTTTCTGTCTGGTAGAGAATGAAAAAGTAAAGAGATTTATTACATTAAAAAGTGTATTGATTGAAAGCAGTACTGTATGACAGTTTCAGCTATTATAGCAGAACTTAATAAAATCAAATGTTTACCCCAAAGGGGATTTTGGAAAAAAAAAAAAAGCTTTTTCAACATTTATGACAATGAGAAAATTTGCAAGGGATCCCATTTTAGCACTGAAAGTAAATGCAAATAAATGCTCATTTCTCCAGGGGAGCTTTGAGGTTTGCTGACATGACGTGCTATGGATAATTGCATTGTGGTTTAGCAGTTAAAACACGTACTTTGATTGTCTGGCTGGAGATGTCAGCTGCTCACACAGCTGTGAATCAGACAAGGTCGGAGATGATGAGAGCCAGCAATGTTTCAGCATCATAATCAATTTGTATCAGCAGCAGTATGATTGGTACTCCGTGCTGCCACACTGAGCTCTGAAGTTCGTTATGGCACCCAACCGAAACAACGATGCTTCTTCATCTCCTGTCATCTGCTTTATCACTCGACAGCTCTGAAGCTGCTCTACCTAGAGCCTGAGCCTCCATCCCAGCTCAGTACCAGGTGCAACCACACGTCAGCTACTTTCCTGGAATGACATTTCTACAAGTAGAAAAAAGGTAGATTTTCCATTCAGACTGTTTCGTAGCCTGCAAATCACCCTAAACTTGAAAGCCTAGTCTTAAGAAGTATGTTTTGTTCTTTTTTTTTTTTCTTGAATGTGATCAAGATAGTTCTCTTATACCAGACCAAGGATGGCTTTGCCATCTAAGTATCAGGCAACATTGGCATAAATGGAAAGTTATTTAAACTACACTCTCACTAGTGTCACCTACTTAACCTGGCTCAAGTATTTATTAGTATTCTGGTATCTTCAAATCTTTTTTTCCCCCTCCAAATTGTAACAAAATTGACATTTTTTTAGAGCTATACTGCTTTCAAATAAAATCTCTAAATTTGGCAGTAAGTTTTAAACTGCTTTAATAAAAGCACTAGCTAAACTCATTAACACTAGCTAAATAACTGGAGTGAAAGCACACCAACCACCCAAAACAAAAACGCTCCACCTTGTAGCAGCTGATGATTCTGCCTACAACTCATCACGGCCCTGAGATCATGAGCTGTCTGTAGGTGTATCTTTGTCAGCACGGAAACTTCATTTTGGACTTGTCTTATCTGTCTTCTTTGTTGTCACATTAACTTCAGTGTGAACTGAAACTCTACAGGACTAATAAAAACAGAGGGTCATTAAATCTTCATGATGATCTTTTACATTGAAGATCTCTTGGGCAAAGAGCTGGCCATGAGCCAGAGAAACTGCTCTGTCCAGCTGGGCTTGTACCTAAGTAACAGGGGCCGGTGACAGAACATTGATCATAACTTGAACACGACCAGGGAGTCAGCAGCCAAAGGGAACTGGTAGTCATAAAAGCTGTTTTTAAGAAAAAGCCTCACTGTCATCTGCTCCCTTTTTCGGAAAGCAAACAGGGAACACATTCCTAAACTTCTTACAGCGGTTTTCACTTTGGGGCACACACACACTGCTAAGAACATGCAGGTCATTTTAAACAGCATGGATGTGCCACATAGCATGAGCAGCAACAGCTCACATTACTGCTCGTCTTTGGCATCCTGTCCAAGATGCGAGCTGAGCACCCCAGCAAAGGCAGCTACTGCTGACAGCTGCTCTGCACTACTCCTCTGTCTGCCCGGGTTTGCACCACGGGACACACGTGGGCCTGCCCGCTGCACAGACCCAAGTTGCCAGCATGGGCAAACAGAGTACAGCTTGCTGAGGTAGAGCGTCCCCTAAATGGATGAAGGGGAAGGTTCGCGGGATGCTCAGGGCTAAGGATGCATGGTGCAAAAGCATGACTGCAAAATTATCTGGAGAGCAGGGAACACGTGCATGTGAGCAAGGATGCTCCCTCTGTGGGGGCACAGAGCAGGGGGATGGCAGTAGGGTACGAAAGGCAGACTTGGGTTGGTGAGTTCACTTAAACTTTAAGGTTTTAATGAATTTTACAGTGAAGTGGTGACAGAGGTGTATGACTTTCTGCGCATAATTATAGCAGCTGCTACTCTTAAACTAGTTTTGGGAACTCTCATTTGAAGGCCATGGATTCAAACCAGAGAGCAATACAGAGCTTACAGAACATAAGCGTTTTGTTCCTTTTTTTGGATCTATCAGTACCTACGATGTGCTTAAAATGAAGAGCAAGCCCTGAACATCGAGGTTTGAGGAACAAGAAACATTAGTGCCAGATACCTTTAGAACACCTTTTTGGGCCACAAAACACGACTGGTCTCATCCAGCACTATTTCCAAAATCTGATTCAGAGACTCCTGGCGCCAGGGCAGGGCACTTCACGACATGATGGTGACAAGCTACTGCCTGCAGTTTCCCTGCTGCAAAGGCATGATGCACGTGCTGAAGAAGCATGCGGAACAGGCCAGATGACGAGGAACAGCTCTGAACGGTCTTGAGAGCAAGGGAAAAATTAGAGGTGCCCGACCCAGTGCATGGGAACGGAACCACCAGCACGGGGCCTTCCTACAGTGCCAGGGCGGCTGCAGAGAGCTACAGAACTGGGAAGAACCGGACAGCACCAAAACAAAGCACCTACACGCCAGGAGATTGTTTAAAAAGTGAAACTGCCAGAAGCCACAACTCCAGTTTTAAAATACAATTTACACCATAAATATTTGGATCTCTCTAACAACAGGGAGGAAGGAGAATTACTACTCTAGTCCAAAAGAACCACTGAAAACATGAAAATGCGGACAAAGCCTGAGTGATCTGTTTTAACTAACCCCACAGGACAAGAGTGTAAATTTTCTTTCTCTCACACTCAAACACAAAAATGTCCAAATCCCTGACCTGCAGAACTGATTCCATCAAAATCCTACTGCCCCAAAGCTGTATTTAAATGTTTATAATACACCCAGGCTGGACACTGGGTTAAAGAGGACTAGCTAACAAGTCTTCACTGTTGCCTATACTGTACGGTAAGCCGTATCAGCAGCACGAATTAGCACGCTTTTAAGCAATTTAAGATATTGCTCATTATTGAGCCTTGATCTGTCTTTAGACATTGCCTGTATATCTAAGGACATGGGCCCAGGAGCATTACCACAGGGCATCAAGTTAAAAAGCATCAGGCACTAACAACTGTCGTTTGAACATTCCTGCTCCGCAGCTGTGAAATAGCCTTCCCATCTATGGTGATGGATAAGCTGCTGAGCACTTACCACGGAGTAAGAGCACGCACACTAACACTTCCTATGGAGTAGTCTCAGCTATTCGAGCTCACAGAGAAATTTAAATGCCTGCTCATAATCTAAAAGCATCTATGAATCAAAACTGATTTAATTAAACCAGTGGCAATCAGCTGGCTGCCTCTGCGCCCCAACGTGGAAGCACCGACTCAAGCGAAGCTGGCCAACTACATTGAAAATTAATTGACTTTTTGATTTTTATAAAAATTGAAAAAGACTCAATTCTACACCCAATAATACAGCTGTGAATGACAGTGATAAGAGCTCCCATTTCCAATTATACATTTTTACACCATTTTAATAAATTTTAGGTCACATTTTTACAGAGCAAATGAGAATATAGAGTAGACCTAAAAATTATACAACCATGGTTTTGTTGGGTGAAAATCATAAGCCTGTAACATGACATCCAAGAATCAAAACTTGGATAAACTAAACTAAATGACAGAAATGTTCCTATATATCATTTTGGTTTGTATTTCAGGCCATTTGTGTGGAATTTATAAGCAGATCTGCAACTTGTATATCAACACGACCTCATCTAGGTAAATACTCATTGAAACACTCAGGCAGAGGATTCTTTTTAAACTGAAAGAAATTATTATAAAAAGAAAACCATCAGTAATCCCAACAGTTTCTTTTTAAAAACTGCAAAGCCTTAGAGACTTTACAACTAGGGTACAACATCCTTAAACCTCAAAGCTGTTGTTTGATTTATTCTTACTTTTTCAAAAAACTCAAGCCATTAATCTTTAATGGCCTCTACTCAGAAGTATGACAGATAAATTTTCATAATTAAGTTTGCTTAAGAAGTTCAGTATCAAAAGGAACAGGTTTTGAGTTAGTTAGCAGATCCCCATAAATTTAGAGGGGAAAAAAACAAATTTTTTAGCTTTCACTTCATTTAGCACAGCATAAATACCCCTTTTACTATTAGGACCAGAAACAAAAACAAAACAAAACAAACAGAAAACGAAATCAAAGATCACCAAAATAAAATCATTCACTCATTATTAAATCATTTTTGGTAGAAGGCAAGTATTTCCTTCCAGCTGGCAACTACCATCTCCAGTTAAACAGAATAAGTTTCCCCCCATTGATGCCTGAAAAGATGATCATCATCATAGCATGGCCTACACATGGGAGAGTTCAGATCATCAACTTGCAGAAGGGTGAAAAAATCATGTTGACTGGTATGAACACAAGAATCTAGGTGTACAGACCCAGGAAGAAGTCAGTGTGCTGTATGTTGACAGTATGACTTACCGCTGCTCTGCCAATAGCCTCACACATCTGGCAAATTCACGGTAGGTACCTGTTTGCCTTCACTGATAACCAAGTCACCTCACATTCGTTAAACGATGAGAACACACACGTGAGCTATTACGAAAGCACGCAGCATTCCAGAAGTCCACTCCCAACGCAACCTTGCTGCAACTTGTTTGTTGTGGCAGGCCTCAAGAAGACGGCATACGGCAGCAAGTTCACCCCAATGAATCAGGGAATCATGCTTTCAAGTACCTATATTTCAAATGCACAGCAGGCTCATGTAAACACAGCTGGCATGGTGCCATCTTCTCCAGGCTTTTCATCAGCATTCACGTTTCCATAGTCTCAGACAACACTAGGAAGGACTCTCACCATTATCTTCTGCCCTTTTTTTTTTTTTTGTCTTTGTAAGTTATTCAGTAACCAGAGACTTCTGCCAACAGTTCATGCTACTGATTTCAAGGTCCTGTGACACATAAAGCTTTACAAGATTCTGTACACAGTTAAAAACATTAGCCATTTATACAGCAAATTTTCTCCTTTCACATTTAAGCTTCCCAATCTTTCCCTACGTTATGAACAAAAAGCTACATTTCCCATACTGCAACACTATATCCACAACTCTGAAAACTAACTGTATCATGCAGAATGCTCTTACCCACTCATGCACAGATTCATAAGGAGCAAGCCTTGCCACATTCCTGCTTAAGGAGGCTACAAGAAACAAAAAGAGCAAGATTGTTTTTATGAGGCAGTTACTGAGCTTTAATTTCTCACCATGGTAATCCACATCAGTTTACAACTGCAAACAAGCACAGGCAGCACATAAGGTACTATCTATCAGTATCACTGCTTTAAAAGTCTTCACCTCATAGGGTTGATAACATGATATGCAATGCAGCCACAACCATAAAACTGCAGATGGCAGCTGAGCTACTCTGTCTTTGTCCAATGCTGAAATATCAGTTAAACTCATTGCTTATACCTTAAATGTCTCATAAAAGGACCCTTCAGTAAATGCTAGTTAAAATGGTTAAAACAGTCTGATTAAGCATCCTTTCCTTTTGCTCAGCTTTCAAGCTCATTGTTTATTTTATCATTTATCTAGTTTGTTTGTTACTTCTCAATCTCCCCATCTAGACAGCCCCGAGACTTCTAGATAAAGAAAAAAAAAGCACACAAAGCATCTTTAAGCTTTTTAAAGAAGCTGATGAGAGAACAGACAAATGCTTTCTTGTTTTTTGTTTTTATTCTAAGTTTCGTCACCTTTGACCAGAGTCTTTCAGTGAGACAACAGGCAAAAACTTTTCTTCATTCTTCCTAAGTCTGCTTCCTTGCCCTCTACCTGTACTGCATTATTATTATTTAATCTTCAAGAAAAAGACAAACTGACTTTTATAAAAGACTGCACTACACACCATGTATCAAGTTTCTTCTCTAAAGTATTACTCCCTTTGACAAGTAATCGCAGCAGCACATCAGATTCTTAGCTGTAACAGAGCATTAATAATTATTTTTGCCTAGCACTTGCTTATCAAGCCAGCCACAAAATTTAAGTAAATGGCTGCCAACCTATTCAGAGTAAAATTGTAAGATGGAAGAGCAAATGACATAACAGAAAAGTAGAATTTATGCAAAAAGTTGGCAATATTTAAGCAAAACCCAGAAATCTTCATAAATTAGCACTACACAGTAATTCATATTACTTGAATCATGCTCCTCTGTCCTTCCGCTTCAAACCGATACGGGAGGAAGTAATTAATGGGAACACGTTCCTTTGCATATAGCTGGAAAGAATTAATCTAGCATCTCATTTGTGGCATTTGTCCATTTGGAAAAACATTTTTTCCGCATATAGAACAGTTTGTTTCACACGCAACTCCACAGATTAGCAGTTCTTTGATCTTTATCTACACATAGAGATATTTAATGGGAGCCCACAGTGAAAATTTAATCTTTACAAAGGCTTTGCTACACATGTAAGTAAAGTGTGTCCCAGAGTAATTTATCTTTTTTAAAAAGATAAAAATAAAATAAGACATCCAGAAAACCAGTTCAAATGGAGACTTGAAATTTAGTATTATGTACTATGGATTAAATAAGACTACTCATTTTTGTTATTTCTTTTTTTCTCTTTTCTACTCAAAACTATAAAACCTGCTTGGACAAAAACCTATCTTCCATAATTTGTTTCTGCTGTGGAAAGCACACAGTTCATGCTCTCCTGATCAGTCTTACACAAAATCTAAAAGTAGAAACTAGTTATGTCCCCAGCGATTAGACACCTATTTTTCAGTGGGAGTAAAGGCCACTAAGAACATCTGGGGATTTTACGAGAAATGTAAGCGAGAGATACTAAAACCTACATTTTTTAAGTATTAACTTCACTAAGGTTTAGAGAAAAATCTGCAAAACCCTTTGAAATGACAGGCCTCATATAAAAGCCTCACACTTTGCCACCGAATCAATTAGAACAAGTTCTCTGAGGAATCAGAAGACAAAAGATAATTGAGCTTTCCACGGATCTAGTATTATCATAGTAAATTTTTTATAGATGTAATTCCAAGCTCCATAACAAAATATCTACATGCATATACAGATATATATACATACATATATAGAGAGCATGTTCTCTTCATTTAGCTCTTCTGTTAGTTTTGGATTATTTAATATACTGAGCGTGCAATCAAGTGTGGGGCAAGATACACATATGATACAAAATTAAATAAAGAAATAAGATCCCTCCTTCACAATGCCAAAGTCTAAGTGTTTATATCATACTTCTATCTGTAACAATCTCAGAATACTATTTAAAAACATGAGACAGATATTCTTGCAAACTTGTTTTGGCTGATCAGTTCAGACACAGAAAACCGACAGTTTAAACAACAGGGAAGAAGGCACAAGAAAGAACACGAGCACCTTCCCTTCCAAAGCCTCAGAAAACAAAAGAGCCAGATGTACCAGATCCACAGATCAGAGGTAACATTCCTTGAGGAGAAGATATGTATCAGTTTGTGATATACATATACCCACTCCTACTACTATTCCTCGAAGGCCAAGGAATAGTGATCTGGCACGAGTATGCCAATAAGAGTCGGCACAACGGTGTCCCAACCAAACACAGACATAAAAAGGAAAGAGGGTTCAAACACGACCAGAATTTTTAGGAAGTTGACAATTTTCAATATCCAAAGTGTTTGCTTTATTTTAAAGGGGACAAAACGCTAGACACCGCAAGACAGTAAGACCACAGACGACTCCCTTTACAACTGTGTAGGCAACAGAAGAAAAGCTTTTTGATTATGTGCCTAAGGCCTGGATTTTTCAGACAGCGCTTACAGGTTTAGAGGGACAGCAGCTGCCATCCTTGTGCTCCATTAGTGTCTGGTCACTGTCAATGTTTTTCTAGGAAGGACTTTAGCTGCTTGATCTGTGAAGCTGCTGGAGGAACACCCAAGCTCTCTTTCTGTATAGCACATGCAGCCTCACCCCCTCCTCGGCAGGAGCACTTACGTGAAAAACTTCAACATTCCTCCCCAGCTTCCATCATCGCAGCAAAACCCTGAAGGTAATTTCATACCTTGCATAACGGATGCTAGAGCTAGTATGTCATACAAGGAGCTGCCTCTTTGCATTTCTTTGCCACAGTTATGAAGTATGTGCTTTGTGCTACACAAAAAGCTAAGTGGCAACGCCACAATCCTAAATGAAGAGGAAACTATAGTTTCAACATTTGTCAGCTGAAAAAAATGATGTATCCCATCATGCTGTAACACTCACTGCGTAGCACAACCTAAAGGAAACCACTGTCTAAGAAGTTAGGGGTTAAACACTGGAAGTTTCAAAATGACGGTTTTGCTGGCTTTCCACTAGGAAGGGGACAAGTATGACAGCACAGTTATAGTTACGTTACAACTACATGCAATTCATAAACACAATACTCATTCTCAACGACTTGTTGGTCTTCAAGGGAGGGTGAATTATGGAGAAGACACACCAGTTTTAAAGCTGCACACATGCCTTCCTTTAAGAGGACGCTCCTTTCTAACCATTGCCGATGAGCACAGCTCCTGACAGGAGGGGAGACCCTTTGCCAAAATCAGATCACACCCCACTTCGCTGTAACAAAAGATGCCTCCAGAGAGTTTGTGCTCATCATCGTTATTCTATGCACGTAAGAGCCACCTTCAATGGCTTTTACTTCAATTAAACCTTTACTACTGTAAAGGGCAGAGGGGGTACGAACACATTTACACCACACTGATCGTGAAAGTGGTAATGAAAGAGAAAGCAAATGGAGCATCTCTCTCACCGCATTCAGAGACTCTTCCCCCCCCACGCCACCCTTAAGGAAGAAAGGAACAACCCCCCCCAGAAAAAAGTCTCAAGATAACCCCTGCAACCTCACAGGCGAGGACGTCTGTCCCTTGCCCTGTAGCCCTCCTCCCCCCACCCATCCTTTTTTTTCCAGCTGAGCACTTGCCTCTCCTCCGTGCCCATCAAATATCCCGAAGATGGAGGGGTGAGTCTTGTTCACCAGGTCAGTGATTACTTCGAACCTGTCCTCCATGTGATCCCTCCGGCCTTGGATGGAGTAGACAGCCACGTTGTGGCTCTTGAACTCCCAGGTCTTGGAGAACTCTGCATCCAGCACGTCTAGCCCCCCGAGCCTGTCATTCTGCATGATCTCAGCCACCTTGCCCTTCACCATCTTCACCGCATCCCTGCTGGACTTAACAATGGTTTTCACCTCATCCGTGTGGAAGAAATAACTCCACAGGGCCAGGCTGATGCACAGCAAGAACAGGGTCTCCGGTCTGAGCAAGAAGTAACGCATGATCCGACCCAGCAGAGACAGCAAAGTCATTGTATCCTCTATCATTTATTATCGAGACCGTGTATCCCCACACCATGCAACGCGCACCCCGGTGGCTGGGATGGGGCTGAGGCGAGGCAGCAGATCAGTGCATGCTCGGCCGGGGCGCAGCCGGCGGGCGGGCAGCGCCGAGTCCCGCTCCCCGCGGCTCCCTCCTCCCGCCGGCGGCCTGG
>VXAL01014263.1:394678-443295 GCA_013399475.1 Chauna torquata | reverse complement strand
CGGGGCGGGGCCGCGCCGGGGCAGGCTCCCGGCCCGCGCCGGGCAGCCGGGAAAGCGCGGAGCAAAGCAGGCTCCGAGCAGTGCCCGGTGCGATGCCTGGGTGGGAAGGAAGAAACGCAACATAACGCATTTCATCCTCAGCGTTTCCCTTGAAGGTGAAGCCTGGAGCCGCGGTTCGGCAGCCCCGCAGGAGAAGGGGACGGCTGCCTGGACCCGGTTTCCTCTCCCAGGAGCATCTCCAGGATGTTCTGTCACCTCCTGTGTCCCCGCAGGCAGCCCTGCCTGCTCTGACCCTTCCCGAGTCCCCTCTGCAGTCAGCTCTTTCTGCGCTGTGCATGCTTCGTTAGTAGAAACAGCAGCCAAAAATATCCCTCGTGAATTTAACAGCAAGAGGGAGATTAAAGTGAAGACAGATGTACAGCGGTGCAGAAGCAGCAGCACAGTCTTCTCCATTACAGGCTGTGCGGACTCACCAGATAGTGCCAGGGCCACAAGCACTCGGCTGCAGCCAGTCCCATTTCAAAAGCTGGTGGAGACCCATTAGCAGCCCCTGCTTCGGACTCAAAACCCAGGGAAGTGAAAAATCAAAACAGTGCTGTGGCTTTTTTTGAAGCTAATCTTAGAAGACTATCTTGTAAATGTAATAAATGGTCTCCAGATACATTCACATGAATTTCATATTCAGGTGAAGAGGAACAGAAGCAGAAATTTCTGAATTATTAAACTGATAGTAGAGGTTGTCTAGACAACATTTTTATGGAAAAAAAAAGAAACTACTCAAAATATGTATTTTCTTTCTCTGACCCACTTCTGTAGGCTGTTTTTCCGATAACTGATAAGCAATGAAAATTACAATCTGTGACTGTGTGAGCAGAAGTTTGCCGGAATAAAACAAATGCAGCATACTGCCTGAGTTGCAAATGAGCTGGAGTGATTTTCAGCCAGCTGGAAGACTCGTCTAAAAACTGACAAAATTCATCAACCATCCTCAAAGAGTGTGACAGCTGATATAATAGTCAAACACGAGTGGTGTTGAAAATGAATTAGAAAACCACAAAACCAGTCTGAAATTTTGACTGAAAAATATGCCTTTGAAACTGCCTTTCAGCCAATGCTGAGTGTTCGAGTACGTGCCTTCCGAGTCTTCCAACAGCTCCCACTTCCTTTGGACTTTTGGTAGTACAGAAGTCGTATGTAAATGTACACGAACTATTTTTTGCTAGTTTTTCAAAGATCAGCTTAAGTAAATGACATAAACCCAAACCTGGTTAACCCAAAGTTAATGATTTAAACCTCTTTGTACCTGATTCTTACATCCAACTCTGAAAAGCAGGAAAGTTAACGACAGATGTTGTAAATAACAGCAATACTGCTCTAAAATCTTAGAGGTACGTAACACTTCACTAGTATTTCAAAGGACTGTACAAAGTTGTACATTTCAGGCCTGAAGAAACTCTCTTACCTTTTATCTTCCCTCCTGCCGCTATCCACGTGAGCTGAGCCGTGAGCTCTTTACCTGAAAGGCCAAGATACACGCTCATGATTTCAGTAATACAGTGACAACAAAGACTTGGAAGCATTTGATGCTGACTGAATAGCTAACTTAATGAGTACTTCCATGAAACATGAGACTAATTGTCACAGACAGAGGCTGAAATATGTTGTACCAATGAAATCGTACTTTTGCTTTTTTAGCAAACTTTGTAACAACACCCACACTGAAGCTTTTCTGTCAGACTGGGTCCCCTTTTTGTAAACAGCTTTTCTTGCAGAACTTCTCAGTTCAAACAAAGCCTCATTTATTTTTTTTTTTCTATCTAAATTATGTTTTAGCGTGGCTGGGACACTTGTGTTACAACCCAGATCCCTCCGCACAGTCAATTTGTCTCTGTATACATGGCCTTAGAGAGCTAATTTCTTCTCCCTGGCTTTTTGCTGTATCTGCTACAGCAACTCCCCTTCGAGTTATTTATTGTGCTGGCTGGAAGCTGAATGTGGCCACTAAGCAAAATTTGCTCTGTAATGACTGTGTTTGTTTTTAATAACAACTGTATTATTGCTTCTTTTAATTCTATTTAATTTTATGTTTAATGAAAGACAAAGTACACCTAAAAATGTGGAGAATACTGCTCACTACAGCCAATTAATTAATTATTTAGTTAATCATCATTTTAATGAAATATAAATGTGTATGCGCCATGAGGGTACAGTGACCTGTATGAAAGTTGTGTTTCACTGATGGCCATTTGAATTCAGACTACAGGACAGCCAAGTGACATAAAGTGGTTTCACTCCAGACTCTGCTCAAGGTGCTCCTCCAGCGACCAGCGTGCATCTCCTCGTTGTTATTTCAGTTGCTGAGGATGAGTACCCATACCCTGCGCAACAACTTTCTGCAAAGAAGGGCAGGATTCTCTCTGAGCTAAATGCCCCCGGGAGCGGAAGATGCTCCACGCCACCCCGAAGCAGTCCATTAGCACCATGAGTATTGTTGCCTATCTTCTGTAGCATTATACATATCTGACACTGCAAGAGAGTTTGAGTTGGATCCAAAAGCATCTCAGCTCTGAAAATACGATCTGAAATGCTCTGCAGCTGCAGAGTATATAAAGCTTTCATTTCTGAATGGAAGGCAGATGAAACAATAGGGTACAGGCAAAATCTTGTTCTGCTAAACAGACGTGAGAGGGCAGCAATTGTCACTGTGATAGTGCCATCTCAAAGCAATCCATATAAATGCTGCAGAGAATTTTCTTTCACTCAACCCTTGAAATGGAACTGACGGCTAATGAAATGCTAATAATCCAGACACTATGTACAAGTTCTACGCGAAGGTACCATAAATGCGCAATTAGAAGGTTCAGAGCAACACTGAGAGAGCCCTGTGGTCTGATCCAGAGTGAGCAAACGAACACACTTTAGGGTTTCATTATGCACTCCATGGCCGAATCCTGTACTGCTTACTCTAGCAAATCTCCCCAGTGGTATAACAGAACTCGAGATCCAAACACATTTTTCTAAACATTGGAAATCAGTAATAATTTCATGAGTATTTGGCATATCTGTTGTTACTGAAAGATTTAATTTTGTTTTTTTGTTGGGGGGAGAACTCTGGCATTTGTTCGTCTGTGAAAGGAATGAAAAGCAATCACTGAGTCAGCTTCACAAATAAACTTAGGTTATACACTACATAATGAGTTGAACATGTAGAAAAATCATATCTTGCTCAACAGCTCCTCCTACTGCTTACATGTATCATGAAGCTATGAAGGCATAATTTGATCTCACGCATTGGCTACAGAAGCAAATCATCTGCTAATATAAACACGTATTGATCATATATTTAGTGTTATAATACGCTGGTAATCGGTTTATGTTGCCTGATAGGGAATAAAATGGGAAATTCTTTTGGGCCCAGGTTAAAAAAGCAACACACAACTTTCATTCACAGGCAATTTTCACAGTACCCAGAATTAAAATGCAGAATAAGATATTGTAAAAAGCACTCACTCTTTGTTAGTTTACACAACACCAACACTCTTAGCATTATAACTGCTTGCTTGTGATAGAAAAACAATGGTTTTGATTGTGAGAAGCCTCGTAGAAAGATACTAGCAAGGACAACTTAAAAAAAATATTAGTAATTTATTTCATTTACTCTTTATGCAGACTGAATTTACTGTTACTTTACCCTTGGCAAGAACAGTGAAGATATGATTCTGAATGGGTCATCAGTCTCACTAGATGATTTCACTAACGTGCAGGGTCTTGTGTGATAGAAATCTCCTTGTAAAGATACTACCCAAATCTATAAAATTTCTATTTTATAGTATTATCTGGGATGCTAAAATTTGGAGTAAGCTTCTGTTATTGTTTACCGTACTGTGTTGCCTATTTGAAAAGCCTTCTCAGGATCTTCAGATTCAAACAGTGCTATTAGCATAAATCAGAAGTGCACACTAGTGTAACTTATAGCAGATTAGTCCTTTCATTGCAGGTCAGACCACAAAACTGACTTTCTTGCATGTCAGGAATAAAATGGCAATGCAGCAAAATATCTCTTGCTTTCCTTTTCAGATGTTTTAAAGGAACAAATTTTAGAATATTCAGGATGTTCTTCAGCCATGACAGACACAGCTCTCCAGAGGAATAACAGTATAACAATATCTTAAACTGTTTTGATAACGGGTAAATAAAGATCTAGTTTTTCAGACAAAGTTTTTTATTCTTTCTTTTAGTTAATATAAACAACACTTTATAATATTGTTTCCAGAATTTTATGTTGCAGCAAATACCAAGCACTGCAGGTGAATTCTCCCTGGTAAACCCATGAGAAATTGTATTACAGAAATTTTGCTCATCTTGCATCTCCCTTGAAGAGGAACATTTGCAGATGTGGAATGAAAATAGCAATTTTCCACATAAGTTTTTCTTTCCTATTTTCCATGATCCTCAGCTCCCATTCCCCGTGTGTAAAGTCTGATCTTTTTTTTATTTCCTGGCAACAGTGTCAGTGAGAATGAGGGTCACAGGATGTGGGCAGACTTCTGGAAAACAGAGTGCCGTTTTAGCAGCATCTTTTATTTAAACATAAGATTCTGTGACGGAATAGCGTGCACCAAACCTCAACAGTGAAGCAGTGTATTGCTGTGCAACTGAAGCTTGAATTAATACAATTCTAGAATTGCAAGAAAAAATTGACTCTTGTAGGTGAAGGTCAAACAGTCTTCTAATACCGAGCTCACATGATATAATCTGCAACTGGCGTAAGTGGAATGGAAGGAAGCTGATGGGAATACACTGAGATTCTGGTCTCAGTAGTTCTATAGATACCAGGTGATCCAGATATGTATGTTTGTATAAATACAAACCAAAAGCTGAAACTCTATTCCCACTGAAGTCAGTGGGCATCTTGCCTTGGACCTTGGTGGGAGCATGATCCCCAAAATTTTGATTCTTAGTCCATCTCTCAAGGACATGACATACTCTTGGAAATTCTCACTGATTTACTCTCAGGTTTCCCTGGTTAGTTCCTCTGTATCATAATTGTTCAAAACACATTTTTTTCCCTGTCAGTTTCCAGAGATTAATTCACTGAGAATTGGAGCATGAGTGAAATATTGCCAAAAAAGCCCAGCAGATAAAGCTGAAAATGATCCTGACTGCCAAAGCTGCTATATAAAGTATTCTTTCATTTAAATAGTAGCATAACTTTGCATCACTACTTGGTGAAGATATATTTGGAAATATTTGTAAAGTATTTGTTGGTAGATTAATGCATCACAAACTTACCACTTTCATGAAGAGCTCCAAAATATGCAAGCAAAATATAAATAGAAACAATTTAGAAACAACAAAAAAAAGCAATTTAGAATCACTTTGAATTAGCTATGAACTGGCAGCCTTCTTATTAAATCCTTCTGAGATATGAACACAAATTGATAGAAATCAATAACAAAGGAATCTTAATTTTCTTCTTCATTACTTTTTACTCAGTTTAGCAGATGTTTCTTGTCTTATGTTGTAGACCATTTAATTTGCATTAAGCAAGAGACTACAAATTTGATTTATACATTTTAATTCCAAGCTTGCATTTTTACTTCTTTCAGATACACTTGTATGCAAAACCTTATGGGCTGCATTCTGGACTAGATCCTTAGGTCAGCCAAGCTAGGCTTGTATCAAAACAGATGAAAGGGGAATTGAGGTTACAGATGCCTTTTTTGTCTTACCCTGAAATGAAAATTAACAGTGGACTCAGTTGACTGCACAATTTAAAACAGATCTCGAGTTGCACTCAGTTCCACGAGTCTTCAAGAGGTTAGTTATAGCCACGGTGAATCTCAAAGGGGCAGCAGCGACCCAACGCTCCCACCCTCCCTTGAACATACCCCAAAAGAAAAGCTGAGGTAACTCAGCTAGGCTACTTAACATTTCCTTGAGCAAACCAGGTAAATGGGTTTTGTGACTGCTTTACGGTCCCTGAATGGCATGCAGCAGGCAGCCTGTGTTCCTTTTGTCTCTGGGAATATGTGATTAATTTGCACAGACTGCTGCACTTTCATATGAAGCCTTATGGACAGGCTCCCGTTATTCAGTTTGAAAGGCTCACTTATTCACCAAGATTTTGGCAATGGAGATAGAGGAAAATTAAAATAAGGATGGTGGAAAAAATTATTTACTGGGATACAGAGAATTTAAGAGTTTCCCCCTTTTTAAAATTACAGTGTTTTAATTCATGCCCAGTGCTGGGAATTTCCTTTAGATGAGTCTGTCGATAAATAAAGTTGAAGCATTCATACCTCTGGGGCTCAAATGGGATATGTATTGTGTAAGTGGCAGGGGAAGGAAGAAACTCAGACTTTCTCTAAAGAGCCAACACAGAAAGCTGAAGGAGCATTGCTGATGTCCATGGGATACAGCCATAATCTTCATCCAAGAGAAAAACAAAAGCTCAACAAGAAATACAGAAGTAATGGGGGGGGGGAACAACCCTAAAACAAAAACAAACCAGATGTTAACTGTAAGGGAAACTCACAGAAGAAGACTTTAAAAATTATATTAGGTAGTAGTGACAAGATACTTAGAGATATTTAGATCTCTACACTCCACTGAATCATACAAGAAAATTTGGGTTCATAAGAACTGGATGCAGTAAGAAAAGTAATAATCCTAAACACAACTCCTACTCAAGGATGTTTTAAGTGTTATATATTCTACTTGTGTGTCTGAAGTGAGAAACATTTCTTTTTGTTTGTTCTCTGTCTTCTTATGGGCAATAAGTAATAGAAACATCCAAACTGCATGGTTTGTACTAAAATAGCTGCATGGCTTGGTACCTTCAGCTGTCAGAACTGTCTCTCCTTTCCCACATAGCGAAATACACATACCACAGCACCATCTGCTTCACCATGGTGCAGATTTGCCACACAGGAGCTGTATTTTAATAGGAAAAATCATTTGACTACAAGTGAATTTTATGACTTTGTTTTAATTTTCTTTTATAGCTACTTTTTTTTTCTGTAATTCTCACATCAATCCTAGGTCTCCTGAGGCACCAGACTGTGAAGCTGACACCAGATGGGGAAATGAGTTTCAAACAGCTGCAGGCTTCCCTACTGCTGCTTCCAGCCATCAAGGATTCATTTCTGCACGTGCCTGTGGAAAAAGCTGGTGATAGCAAGACTACTAAATTCAGGTTTTTTCCTTGCAAGCTTCATGGTTTTCAGCGTTCTCACGGCTCACAAAATTTGCAACAATCTCAGTATCTGCTTAGAGTGCAGAATGACTGGCAGCTGCCTTCAGTTGATGAAAAAGAAGCGAACAAAGGAAGAGGGAGCACGCAGAAGGAATGGAACATATTTATATGGATCCCTTTGCAGGGGGCTGTTTATCAGATGTTATGAACTGCTTTATTTATAGTTAATGACTTCTCCAAAAACATTGTTCCCTGCTGACCTTTACTTTTAAGTTGACAGTCAAGAGACCTACTCTGCCAAGTAACTGAAATAATTTTTAATTAAAAAACGGGGAATAAAAAGCTTGCTGAATCTATTGTTAAATTGTGAATCCTTTGTTAAATATTGCATCTCCTGCTTTTTTTTAACCTTATTATCATTGCTGGTCACTGTTGCTAGCTAGTATTCTCCAGAATAACCAGTAAATCTTGTACATGACAAGAAAATAACCACAACTTTATTTAATATGGGAGCTGAAGACACTTAGCCAGTAACCTGATCAGTTGCTTATACTGTCAGCTCCTTATGCAGAGGTTCTGTCTCTCAGTTGCTTGTGCAATGCCTGATCCATGAGTAATGTTACACAAATAAAGAGTAGGGTTTTGTGTTTTTCCAGGCTGAAATAATTAGTCATTGCTTCTTCCTACAAAAATACAGAACGCAATAACCAGGCTACTTCGCCCCAGCAGATCCTGCCTCTTCCAACTATCAGACACGCTCACACTAGCAGGTTTGAGCTCAGCTTGCAGAGCTGAGATGCTTGTACCCAGAGAGGATTGTGCCCTTTCTTTGATCACCATCTCTGCTCTCCCAAACAGCTTCCAACTGCAAAGCAAAGCAAAGGTTCAGCAGTACAGAAAATGCCAGCACGCTGGAGTCATCTGTGCACCAAAGAGACAGCTAATTCACCTCAGGCTGCCGTCAAGCCTGGTGGTGTGGGACTGACTACGTGTGTTTTACAATCGACTCATCACAGTCAGCAGTGCCTGTCATCGCTTCCAAACCAGGATGCTTCAGGAGTCAAAGCATGTTCCTTCACCTTTTGCTCTCGCAATGCTGATTAGACTCTGTGCTCTCAAGTGCACAACAGAGGCACAAAAGACGTTCACGAATATTGTTTGTTGTTGCCCGTAGGAGTTACAAAGGAGACCCATGTAGTAAATGGAAGGTGATGCTATTTGCTGGAGGATGATACAGTATTTCACATGTTCGCTCTGTCCCAAGCTCCTGCCGGAACAGGGCGGGAGGGGTTTGCTCTCTTCTTCAAGGTGCAGTCCTTATTCCTGCAGCTGTGCAGCTCTGGCTTCGCCTTGTGCCCCTGCCCTCCTGGTGCCACCTATGCCCTGGATTGGTGCTGGCGTAGCACGAGAAGGCCAGGGCTATTGCATTTTGACTTGACCTGCTACAGAAAAAGGGCATAGACCACCCTCAGCTCTGTCACCAGAAGTGACAGCACAAAGAAAATGCAACCCTTTGTCTGCGGACTCTTGTAACATTTCTAGTTTAACTTTTAAGCATTAGGAATGTACGTCACGATAAGCAGATCAGCTGAGCAGAAACATCTTAACGTTAGAATTAATCCTGTGCTTTAGAAGTAAGCCAGATAACTGTGTGCAGATAAAACAGTTTCTCCTTTCTGCTCCTTGCTGTAATGGAAAAAGTAAAGTATTCAAGAAATCATCTCAGAGCTTGGCTAAGCAATAACTGCACTTTTTGTGTAACAAATACGTGATGCTATGGTTTTGGAAATGGAACAGGAGATGGCTGATGCACTTATATGAGAGGAACTGGGCTACCAGCCAAAATCTGAGTTCTGCTAGTTATGTTCCCAACCAGGAATTAATTTCTGAATTGATGTATCTGAGGATAGAAAAGCAAAAGCAAAATATAGCATAATGTGCAGAATCTGTGGGCTGCGTGCGTATTTACATTTCTTCTACTGCTTTTCCTTATCTGGTCTCTCTAGATCTGAAAATTCATAAAAATCTCGAATCACAACACTTTTTGGAAGTGAAGCAACCTGTATTTACAACCTAAGTCCTGCGTAAAAGATGGAAGACCTCACTCTTCCAGTGCCTTTGAGCCTGGTGCCCTTTAAAGAGTTTCCTTTAGCTAGGGTTGGTTCAATCGGTACACACGAAACGGTAGAACCATGGTGAAAACACTAAACATTCATACTTCATTCCTGTAATGATTAAGACATGAAATATATTACTTGTAAGTCTTTGAGATTATTTTTTTTTTAATCTTCATATGTTTTCTACCTGAAACTACTGGTAAGAAGCACTCTCAAGAAAATCTGCTTTACTGAGACGTAAGGAGCAGTCTGCGAAATGCAAGATAAGAAGCTGAAGCACTGGCAGTAAATGTTGGCTTGTGTAAAATACAGTTTTGAGACAGCAGACAGTTCCCTTATAGTGAATTTTAATTCAGAAGTTAAGAAGATGTAACAAAGTTCAAGTACTTGTCGGGCAGACTCAATGGTAGGTAATAAAAGCCTCTAAGCCCAATAAAATGAGTTCTTAAAGGCTTGAGATCTCTCATGCTGACAAATATCAAGACAGGAATGACAGTACAAGACAGCACATCAGTCAGAACTTCTCTGAAGAAGTGAAAAAGTCTCATTTTAAATGAATATACATGCTTTAAACTTTGGATAAGCTATGCCGGAGTTAGATAATATGTGTTTGAAACTGCAGTTGCCATTTTCTAAACCTGCTCTATTATTTCCTTAAGCTTAATAAGTTCACTGAGTCTGTATTCCTCTCTCTAATACCAAGAGACATTTAGTTAAGTCTTGTGTCTTAAACTCTGTTTCTCCAAATAGCTGAGTTCTGCTAAAGAATCTAAAATTAAAGTTTTTTAACTGTGACCTTGCTCTGGAAAGGCAGTTAAGCACATAAATAGTCTCACTGACTTTCAGCCTGTGCTTTGCTATATATGGCTGTCCTGAATTTATCTCAGGAACATACATACTACTGAAATCCATGGGACTAGTTCTAAGGGTAATGATATACCTGCAATTGTTTGAGGTATTTGTTTCAAAGCTGCAGACCTCCCGGTTATCTGCCATTGTAGCACAATGCATAAATAAGAAAATGGCAAAATCACACAGGGAGAAAAGTACAACGTGCTGTAGTGTTAACGCAAACATTGATAAACTAGTGAAAGACTTGAAGAAGGGTTTATAATAATTCTTTCCATACCTCCTGTATTGCTGTTAAATACTAGTTCTTCTTACAGAAAGTTTCACAGTAATTTTCTTGAGTATTTAATAATGTGAATGCATGTGCATTTAAAAGTAAAAATAGCATAACTTCATTGCTGTGCTGTTAAACAGTATTTTGTTGCATTTGACTCCTTACACATATGAAAGGCTGTAGAAAGAACACTGTGTAAAGGTATAGCTATGTTGTACTTTTCTTCAGTGTCAAAAGCAGTTTAAGAGGCTGCCACTGTCATGCTGCAATTCTCTGCTTTCTCACTGTTCTCACACAGTTCCTTAACACCATTCTGTTTCCTGACAGCCTGAGGATCTAGTTTTAAAAAAATTCCTGAGATTCTTCTTTGTATTGGCTGTTTAGAAATATTTGAAAGGGTATTTAAAATATCAAAGTTGCTATAAAAATCCATTTAAGGAATCAATGACATTTGCTTTATGGTTTTCATAAAAAAATACATTTCTAATCAAAACATTTGAAAATTAAAACACTGTTTTGTGGAAAACTGTTTCCCTGGCCATCCTTTAAATAAAAATCATTTGAAAGAACACTAGATAGTCCTGCATTAAATGTACTTAGCTGAAATGTCACATATGGTCATGTCTGACAACCAGAAGCTGAAGCCAATCTCTTCCATGAGATGCAAATTTCTTAATGACTCATAGAGACACACTGATATCATTTAACCACTTCTAAATCTCTGCTTGATACATTGCTGTTCTAGTAGAATCAGTGGCAGGATTATTGTTAAGATGACTAGTTTGTGTACTTAGAGCTCTCCCTTTCTCCAGACATTTGAAGCTAACAGTATATTTATTAATAAACATCCTTTATTAGAAGCATACTTACTGATGGAACTCTGTATATGTAGAGGCAGGAGAGCAACAACTATTACATTTACATTAGAAACACTGAGGAGGATCCCAACATATAAGTAGCACTAAGACAAACTCTGGATAATTTTGCCCTTTGTTTTCAAAATGGGCTATGTTTTCTCTCACACTGAAATGATATTTTACAGAGATCCTCTAGGGCTACATCTGGAATGAGGCAAATATGGCTGAAAGGATTTAATTTATCTTTAGAATAAGATCCAGTATGTCATCCAGATAGGAAAGCAAGCCAGGGATGAACGTTTGATATAAAAATTTATGAAACATGAAATGGGCTTTAATAGTAAGTCTGTGAAGTCTGGAAACAATAGGTCTCCCTGGAGTGGCAGAGTCCTACTTTCATGGTGCTTTGATAGGTGGGAGGGTGATAAAGTGCTGTGTATGAGGAAAGAATTAAAAACGTAATTGAACATGGTTCATAAATCCATGAAGATCCAAAAGCTACACTCTGAGTACTAATTCCTGCTGGGCAATGTTTCTATTTAGTTACACTGTAAAGGTTAATAGTAAATACAATCTTGCATCTGTAAATCTTTGGTTTATTTTTCTTCTAAGATATGACTTAACCATTGACCTTCTGTTATCTATCATTTGATGATTATGTCTGCATTTTCCAGCAAAAGCTGTTCTTCCCTTTTTGGATTAAATTAGACTGTGAGCTCAGATTTTCGTTTATATGGAGTAGCAATACCTCATTCTTCCAGAACTGAAAATGTCCTCATTTAAGATCAGATGAAAAGATGGGATAGAAGCCTTTTATAATATTGAAAGGAATCAGTCTTTTTAGGCCAGTCACTACATTTTTGTTATTAATCATACAGATGGATACATATAAAAGAAGATATTTTTACATCTATACTAAAATTCTGAGAATTCCACATTGACAAATGGCTATTAATAAGAGAAGGAGACAAAGAGAAAAGCAAAGAGAAATGTTAAAAATGAGAACTTCTGGCTCAAAGATCCACTGCTTTCACAGTTTGCAGCTATGAAGAGGCACTGAGGATGCTAAGGCAGACCACTCAGATGAAAAGTTGCTGAACATAACTTAAAGGAGGATTAAATTACGGAGAACCAGAGCTGAATGAACATATTATTTCAGACAGCATTTAACTGGTTCTACTTTATGTTCATTGCTTTCACATATTTATTTCTCCTCCCACGTAAGCAAGGCCATTTACTGTCATGTTCAATAACATTAGTATGCCTTTGCTTGTGAATCCTGCTGGCCCTGCAGCTGACACAACTGGAAGACCACATAGATCTGTCCCATCTACTGTACTGTCAAACAAGCTGCTTTCTGATCATGCTTCTTCTGCATCCCCGCCTTTAAGATGTCTGAATAAAAGCTTTCAGATTGCAAAGCACCATTAATACATACGTAACACCAAGGAGTCACAACTCTTTGGTTACCATTTAACCAATGCTGTGCTCTCCCATGACCAAAATCAAAACTCAAGAATCCCAGTTCTTATTAAACTATTGTTTAGCAAATAACTATATAATATTTAACAAAGCATCCACCTTTTAGGTATGTATATACAAGATAGTATCCCACCAGTAGTGCTTAATTACTCTGAAAATAAAGCTGTCCTTGCTGTTCCATAAATGACTTCCTTGCAATGGTATGAAATAGTTTTCAGAAGACTGCAATAAAACCTAACAAATTTCACACACAAAGAAGTGTTTTATAGGAATACTGTTAAAGCTGACAAGTAAAAATATCATAATATAATATCATTGTACCACACATGTGCATGCACATGAACACCGCGTGTACTAATAGGTACGCAGATCATTTTGGCGTTGCTGTAAATTACAAGCCATGAATATATTTATATTCCTTTTTTTCCCTGTGTGTTTCTAGAATAGTTCTAATAACCCTTCAAATTTTATTTTTGTCTGTAGTGATTTGGGAATTATGTTGAAAATACATTCCTGTTTCTTATGCCATAGTCCTAGAGAAACTAGGATACATGTAAAAGAAATATCTAAATAAAGAGAATTCATATACAGGAAAAAGGCTGAACCTCTGTCAAAATAATATGAATAAAGAAGTAGCATCCCTATTTATCTTGACAGCGCAGAAATGTAGAAGACTTGTTTCCTGACAGAAAATTCATAAAGATTAAGAAAAAAATGGCTCAAACTCTCAATCACAATTAATCAACTTCATTATTTGGAACTTATAGGAATCAAATATGAGATGGATCCACTTCTCTGTTAGGTGCTACTAAAACGTATAGATGTATCTAATAAAAAAGCTATCTGAGAGTTTCAAATCCATGGGTCCTGGAGAACAGTGAACTATAGCATTGTTAAGCAAAATACAAGGATGTACTTCTGTGTATTTTAGCCTTCTTATTTTATAAAGCTTCTTACATAGAAAGACTGGATGAAAAGTAAATGCACTCAGAGAAATTAATGCACACAGAGGAGACACTTCTATATATTTAGGATCTTTGCAGACAATTTAAATATTATTCATAGATCTTTTCTTTTAAAATAATAAACTTCCAGTCCTCTGGCTAGGTAAATTAATTTTGAACATAAATTGAAGCATTCTGTGCGGATTCAACTGTCTGACCCTCTCAAACGTACAAGTGCCTTTCACATCGGACATTCTTCAATGCCAGAATAAACAATTTCTCCCATCCTGATCAGACCTGAAAACAAGCCTTTTCCCCTTCATGTGTCACAGTAGAAACTAAGTTTGAGAAAAAATTCTGGGCAGAGGGGAAGTTTATCTGCTTGGGGCCCATATATAGTTTTAGTGAGGTAGAATGAATGTCTTAAAGCAGAAACTATTTTATCTGCTGATTTTGCTTCTAAAACACAGGATTAATTCCAATGTTTCTGCAAAATCCATTTGCCTGTCCTGAAATGCATTTATTATGGCTACAGGGCAACAATAAACAAGACTCATAAACATCTTTTGTGCTTCTGTTGCAGAGCACGGAGTCTAATTAGCATTGCGAGAGCAAAAGGTGAAGGAACATGCTTTGACTCCTGAAGCATCCTGGTTTGGAAGCGATGACAGGCACTGCTGACTGTGATGAGTCGATTGTAAAACACACGTAGTCAGTCCCACAACACCAGGCTTGACAGCAGCCTGAGGTGAATTAGCTGTCTCTTTGGTGCACAGATGACTCCAGCGTGCTGGCATTTTCTGTACTGCTGAACCTTTGCTTTGCTTTGCAGTTGGAAGCTGTTTGGGAGAGCAGAGATGGTGATCAAAGAAAGGGCACAATCCTCTCTGGGTACAAGCATCTCAGCTCTGCAAGCTGAGCTCAAACCTGCTAGTGTGAGCGTGTCTGATAGTTGGAAGAGGCAGGATCTGCTGGGGCGAAGTAGCCTGGTTATTGCGTTCTGTATTTTTGTAGGAAGAAGCAATGACTAATTATTTCAGCCTGGAAAAACACAAAACCCTACTCTATTTGTATAGCATTGCTGATGGGCCACTTTTCTCTTTGTTAAGTAGACAACACTCCAGGATACTGAAGTTGCTGAGTTTGCTGTTTTCCTCCAGTCTTTCCTTGATATCAGTGTGTTTACAAGACTCTAATTTCTTTATACCTGTTCCCACTTTCATTCTAGTGTTAGGATGCTCACTTCTCTATTTCCTAGGAGTCAGCAATTAACAAAACAATTGATTTCCTGAGTCTTCAGTTGTCTTCTCTGCTCTTCCTATTGCAGATTAAATTTCACTGAAAGCCATCTTCTGTCCTATGAAGGGCACCCAAGAGGCAGTCTGGGATAGTCTCTTAGCAGAAGATAAACTTCTAGCAATCTTTCCATTATTATATGTAATCTATACAACATTTTTCCTTTCAGCAGTACATGGAATATCCTTTCTCCTCATACAGCACCATAGATTAAAACAGAATTTTTAAAATGTAGGGGCAAAAGAAAATTTGGTGTGTATAGAATTATAGATAGTTTTAATTTGATGACATTGATGAAGGCTAAAACTTGAAATAAGTTTTAGATAAAGCCCGTCTATGCTGAGTGATGTGTCCTTTTGGAGAAAAAATATGTATTATTGAGATTAATTATTCTCTTTCCCAGTGCATTCCCCTTACACTGTTTTCACTTTTTACACTATTTATTCAAATCCACTTAGGATTCAATCAATTCTGGATTTCACTGAAAGAGAATAATCAAGTGAACATGCCATTTCTACTCCAATATTTATAGCTCAAAGCTACTTAAAACTAAAACCTCTTAAAGACAATTGGGAGTGATGCATTAAATATTTTTGTAAATCTTCTTTAGGTTCCTCAACCTGCCAAATTATTCATGTCCATACTTGTGGTCATGTTCTAGGTTCCTCTGGAGGGACCATTCACTTGGGCATAGTTGTGCATGCCAAGCAGAACCTACACTTAACATTTGATGAGGCAAGGAAGGATCCATGCTAGAATGGCAATAATCTCCTACAAAATTAAAGGAAAAAAAATGCTGAAAAAAAGTGAGAAAGACACTGCCAAATTTTATTCCAGTAAGAAGGCCTGTGCCTAGCAGAAAAAAAAAAGAGAGCAAATGTGTCTGCTAACATCTGCATTTGAACCTCACTTACTTCTTAAAGCAGTTACAGAAAAGTATGTAATACTTTGTAATAGTGTAACTCCTACGGAGACTTCTCTGCCATGCTGAATGTTTGCACATTTGCCTTTCCAAAGGATCACTTACACAAGGCAGGAGTGATTTTTTTCTAATGAACACTCTAAATGAATTATCTTACGGCTCTAAAAAATGTATGACTGATTAGATTTTACCTGTGATTTTCTCTTCTTACAGATAATTTGGATTCTACGCAGCAAGTACATGGCTATGGTGAAAAGAAGTGTAACGAAACTGTGGGCAACGTTTACCTGCAGTGCTCTGCTGTGGCAGCGGCCGCTGGCTCACTGGGCCGGTCGCTCCACCTAAGGTAAGAGACACAGGCTTATGTAAGTAAAGAGCATTTCTAGTTTGGAAAATGTTGCATTTCCTATGCTGCCTGAGCTGGAGGAAAATTTAAGCTTAAAAAAAAAAAAAAAATTAACCGCTCACGTGGTGTCATTGCTGCTGGAGAAACAGGCTCTGGGCTGGAAGAGTTGAGGTGAGTGGATGCAGTGACAACAATAAAAACCCTGCGAGAGGAATTTCTGAGATCTGTGCGATTGTTCTTACGCTGTCACTGACATAGACGCACGTTTTTCTCTCACGCTATGCCCACACCGAATTTTTCCTCTCACGGTGCGCCCGCAGCCTGCAGTGTCCCTTGCGGTGGGAGCTCTTCCTCCCGCCCTTTCCCCGGGACTACCAGCCCCAGCAGCCCTTGCGGTGCCCTTCCCCGCCATCAGCGGCTCGCTGGCGCGGGGCCTGCTGGGACTTGTAGGCAGCTACCGCCTCCGTGCGACCTGGAGCCGTGCCCGGGCCGCCTCGGCCTCTCACGGCCGGACGGCGGCCCCAGAGAGCTCGGGCCGCCGGCCACAGGCCCGGGCCCGCTGAGGTGAGGAGCCGGCAGGGAGGCTGAGGAGACGGTGAGGGCCGGCGGGGAGGCTGAGAGGCAGCGAGGGGCCGGCAGGGGCCGCGGGGCTCGGCTGTGGAGAGCGGTGGGGGCTGACCTGAACGAGGTTTTTTTTATTATTATTTTCCCCTTCAGTTTGTTTTATGACTCCTTGGCCCCATGCACAGTGAGGACCAAAGGCTCCCGCCTCGCAGGGAAACCGCACCCTTCGCCAGCTTCTTCTCAGAGCAAGACCTGCTCTCCTGACAGCGGCTGGATGCTGAGCTGGGCTCTGCCGAAGTCCCCAGTTCAGCCTTGTGAACTTCCTTCACGGTGGTAAAAGCTTCAGGTAGGCTTTAGATGCCACGACTGAAATTAAAGTTAAAAAAGATGTGAATGAGAATTCATTAGTCTTGCCTGGGAAGGGACATCCATTTTGGGAACTACCTGCCTTAGTTACAGCAAGACAGAATCACTGAGCTCATCCTTCCATCTTGCATATTCTCTTAAAAAGCAAATCTTGAGTTGCTTGTCGTTCCTCCTGAAAACCTGCTCCTTGCACCTCATGCTGATTCGGTACTGTGCACCCGTTCTTGTGGAGCATTAGCACTTGCAAAGCATATGTTGGCATTGCTGGGAGAGAGAACCAAGCAAACAGCTATTATCCTTTTGATGCTCCCTAAGTGGAATGTTCTTTTGCATATTCCAAGCCCAGTGCACTGCTTCCTGTGGTTTCACCATTAGATGGGGGAGGGTTTCATGCTATGATGATTTAAAATTAATTGTTGCCCAGTAAAGAACTTTTTTTTTTTTTTTTTGCTACTGGGCTAAGTCATGAAGGCTTTGGGATTCCCTCACTGCCTCTGTCAGAATCAGGCAGCTGAGTGTCTTCCTGGAAAAGTGATGAAACATTAACGGAGCACATTGGGACTGCAGCTGTTGCCATCAGGAGCCTGTATATAGAAACTGTCTGCTCCACACACGTGGGAGGCAACTGTATTTGCTGGCAGCACAACTGAAGTTTGCATTACCTTTTTGTCATCTCTCTAGACTCAGTTGCTGCAGGAGGACACGCGAGTCAGCTTCAGAGTCCTTAATTAAAGGTGGAATTTCATTGAAGTATATAGTTGAAATGTTTACTCAGACTGTTCACCAGAGGTGCATATACTTCTGATATGAATGAGGAGGGGAGAAGAAACAAGATGAGAAGGCAGTGCAGGAAGATACGATGTCCCTGACCAGTGCTAATGGAAAGTCCCTGATTCCCATCCTGTGCCACTCAACTGTGGTATCACTTTTAGTAGGGCACAGTATTTCTCACAAATATGACTGTTACTGTGTATATGGACTGCTGTATGCACAGCTATTTTTCTACTAAAATCTAAATGAAATTTCTTCTCCTCAGTGGATACAGTGAGAGCTCTCCTTACTGCTTCAGTCTGTTTTCCGTATGTGTGCTCAAGGTCTGCAAGACAGCTAGTGTTGTGTCAACCCTATTTTGAAGTCAAACTGCAGAATGATTCTAGAAATTCCAGAACAGGAGAATCTTGGTCTGAGGAGAACTCCCAGTTTAATCAGCTCTCAGCCTCACAATGTTCACTCAGCTCTGCAATTCACAGTCATGGTTTTGTATCTGTACAGTTCTACATTTTAAACTCCTTTTAGGCAGCTTTTCCTTTTCTGTTTTATTTGCTTTGCACCTGAAACATCAGCTGCATGTTGAGTGATAGAACAGCATAAGCAACACAGGGGAAACTGATGAACGTTGTTAACAGCCCACAGAAGCAACAAGAAAGCACAGAGCTTAGCTGCTCAGTCCAGGACCGTGTAGTTTTCCTTATCTTTTCTATCCCTAAATGCATCATCTTCAGCTGAGAAAGGGGCAGGAAAGCCTGCCAGGTGAAGGAACAGCCTTTGGTAGTACAGACTGGAACTGGAAAACATGGTGAATTTGAGCAACACTTAGAGAAGAGCCCCTGACCTCCAGTGACAGACGAGCCATGCAGGGACTGTGACAGCAGACTGCCCCACAAGAGAATGATTTATATACTGCTGGGACAGTCAGGTGGGCAGAAGGAACTGTTGCTGTGCTGGTTGCCTGTGCATCAGTCGTAGCTAAATAAAATACTGTGAGAGCTGCAGATGAGTGAACTGTATACTGAAGTAAGCAATTGCAACTAGGAAGATCTGGGTGCACTACTCTTCACAACTGGCACATTTCACTAAATTTTATGAAATGCTCAGTTCCTGAAATGGTAAATGGTATGATATCATCTTACATCATGCCAAAATAGTACGTGCCTGATCCTTCTGGGCCAACTATGCATATTCCTTAAGATTTTGGAGATCATTAGTGTCCATGGTTTTCACTAACTTAATTATCTGTGTTGATGTAGAATTAAAACAGTTCTTGAACTGGTCTAACCAGGTGTGAAGGACCGTGCTGGGAAACTGTATGACTCATGCAAACAGCAATGTAATAATTAAAATGTTACTTGCATTACAAATGGCAGTAAGTCAAGCCCCTATAAGCTGGAGCCGATTCCAAGACATTCCTTATCAAGATACATCCTTGTCAAGATACAGTCCTCATCAAGATAACATTCCTCATCTGTGTTGCACTCCTGTATGTGTCTTACGGCCTAATTCCAGGGGTGATACCACTCCAGCTAAACCTGTCTGGTGCCAGCATTTGAACCACATGCCAGATATTTTACATCATGCAGAGCAGAGCCTTTCTGAGAACTGGCCTGTTCTACACAATAGGGCAATTTTTCTCCTTTCCAAGAACAGTAGTGTGTATTCTGTAGGTTCTTTGGTGCAGCTTTATTGTATTGGCAAGTCAAGCTTAACATTTCACTATACAAGCCATTCCTTACTGCTGGATTTCTTTGTGCTGTGAAGCTGATGCTCAGGTGTCCTGAGGATGCAGGATAACTATCAGAAGATGAAGATGTTCATAGGAGGAGGTTGGCAGCACCATTTGTGACCAAATGATCCTGCGATGTGACTCCATAGCAGGATAAGTTCATCTTTGCCTGGGCTGCCTCGGCGTGCACAGCCTCCCACCATCACCTGTCTCTTGTCACGTGTTTCCATCCCATCCCTTCCTCCAGCACCTGCAAGTGACACGTCTTTGTCCTGCCAGGCCTGTCTAGGTTCCTGATTTTGAGGGGTAGGGCAGGAGGAGGTTGCTGGGCCAAACAAAACCACATTACGGAGTTAAAGCTGCAGCCAGAAGAGCTCATCTTAAGGCACATGCGGGTGCTCCCTGTCTCAGACTGCTGCAGAAGGCTGCCTCCCCAGTATGTTAGTAATTCATCGGCGACGTGTTGTTTCAGGGAGTCTGTGATATGAGTGACACAAGGAACAAGCCCAGAGCTGGCTTTCCAAATGCTGCTGGAGCCAAAAGGGAGCAAAGAAAATTATACTTTTATGACAAAACAAACTTGTCTGTGTCTTGCTTTGTGTGGGACAGACATGGGGTAGATCAGAGAGAAAATTGCCCTGATCACCTTAACTTTCTGCTTCAGTTATTTTCCACTGTTTTAACTTTAAATAGATAAATCATTTTCTGCAGTGTACAGGTGTGAGGCAGAGCCATTTCAAGCATTTTTAGCTTCGTCTTCTAAGGAAATTAAGATTATTTGCTTTCACTACCTCTATCTCTATACTCCCACATACCATACTTTTTAACTCATGACCAATTTCAGTTAGGTTGGGAAAAGAAACACTGATCTCAAAGATACACATCTTGTCAAAAGAGACGATTAAGAAGAGAGTGTTCTCTTGCTGAAGGAAAAGCAGTGTTACCTCGTTGTCCTTACTAGGCAGCACAGAATCCACACAGAAGACAGTCATCCTGAAGCCAAATGCAGAGCCAACGCCTCAGTATGGGTTTACTCCTTATTAGACACCAGAGGATCCCACTGTAAAGCACAAAATAATAGGAAACAAAACTTAGTTCTGCTTATGGAGCTAATCTGCTAAATTCTGCATAAACCAAAAGTCACTGCTTTTCCATGTGGGGAACCTCACTGAACTAAAAAAGAGGGGGCTGGTGATGTCTTTTAGTGAAGCGGTAATTTGACTGTTTCTGGTTTGGTCTTTAAATGCGTGTTTCCCATGCTAAAAGGAATTATTGATGTGTCACTGCATGACCTCTTATGTGGCTGTGTTCAACTTTGTTTGACTGGAAACCAGAGTGAGAAGCAGTAAAAAGACGTTTTGAAATTTAATTACCTGCCTGCCTAGGTACAAACCTGGGCAACACAATTAAAAGGCCTGAAAAAAAACAGAAACAGTCGTTTCTGGCAATTGCAGGACAAGCTTGTTCAGAAGCTGCCTGAATGTTCTAGCAGACAATCTGTCTTGCTGTTCATGAGTCCCTGCCTTTCAGGTACTGAGGCAATCACAGAGAGAAGTAAATCAGACTGAGAAGGAGACACACCAGTCACCTTAACAGTATGCTGCAAGGTCAAGGTGTAAGGCTCAGGGAGACAGAGCCAAATAATCTGCTTTTTAAACACATGTTGCCAATTTCTGTTTTACCAGCAACTGCAGTGACCAGTTTGTTAATTAATTAATCTCAGAGCTGGACTCTGCTAGTTAAGGAAATGGAAGGTTAATTGTTGATGGCACTCAGGAAGTAATAAAGCTTTCATAACATTACACTGTACTTTTCACGTTCCCCTTTACCAGATTTATGTAAATTTGTGTTGTTGCAATGCTTTGAGTCAGTGCTAGCTTTTCTTGGTGTACAGATCAGTTGATTCCAGGTAGGCATCTCTGCACAAGAGCTGCAGCCAAGGCTCTGCACAGCTTAGACGTGGCGTTAAAAAGGGGAGGGGAGCAGCCCCTCTGGGACAGGGCGCTCTTTGGGCAGATCTCTGCTGCTCTTCAGAGCTGCAGCAAAACCACTGTGAGACCTTTGCAAAAAAAGGCTTTATCCTTGCATCTCCAGTCATCCATCACTGTCTATTACCAAATATAGTGGTATGGTTTTTTATTTTTTTATTTTTTATCTTGAATATTTCTATTTATTCTCTGTGAGAGAAAACGATCTTAAAGCATGTGGGCTAAAACTGGCGTAAAAGGTAGGCATTCCAGGCAAATTTTGTATTCTGAGTGAAGCTACACACACGCAATTATGAATTGTGGAATGTATTCATGAGTTCTTATTTCCCCTTGGGGTAGAAGCTCGGAGAAGCAGCAGGAGTGGCTGCACAGAAAGCACGGAGGAGAGGATGCCTGGGGGCTTTGCACTACCATCCAAGGTCTGCTTACAGTGTCACGTCAGGAATGGATTCTGCTTACCCTAACATTTCATTCCTGTGAGGTAGCCTCTGCTTCTGCACTACCACCTATCCCTTTCATGGCTTTTGGCTTCAGGTAAAAACTTAGATGTTTTTGAAGCTGTTAGAACTAAAGCAAACCCAGACAAGTCTTCACTTTCTGAATTGTTTAAACTTGGGGAATTTTTTATTGAAAAAAACAGTGGAGAAATATTGAAAATAATGGAAACCTCTGTACCATTTTGCGCTTGAGAATGGCAAAAGTAGCTGAGTTTCCCTGGTTCTTACGCAAATGTTTTTCTGAGAGGACTCAAAGAGGGGTGAGGAGACACCTGCCTTCGGCTGCCCTGCCAGTGCTCTGCCAGCGCCTCTTGCTAAAGGAGTGAGAAGAGGCTGATCCCAGTGCTTCGCCGCTGGGAAGGTGAGTGAAATGAAGCAGGGATGCAGGCCTGCCAAGAACTTGGGTGCTATGGTAGTCAAATATTGTTTCTCCCATGCATAAAAACGTCAGTGTTGTTTCAATGTTGTTTTACACGAACAGTTTTTTTGAAAAGCCCCTAAAAATGCCTCCTCCCACCCCTAGTGCTCTGTTGCAACACCTAGCTGAAAAGGTCTAGTTGAAAATAGAGACAGTTGAGGTAAGAATCCTGCAGCAGTACTCCAGGGCAATTATATTTCACATTTTATGAATCCATTCTGTAGACCCCAGCCTACGTTATATCCTCCATGGTGCAGTAGTTCGTCCAGCATGGGAGATGTGCTCTTGTGGAAGACCCATGGCTTTGTAGCAGAAAGGTGGGGTATGGGGCATCTTAACTACTGCCGCCAGAGGCAATCGTTTACCATTTCTGAATTTTCTATGCAAAGTGGACAGTTTTTGAACAGAAAACCTTGTTTTGTTGGAAAACGGGAAAAAAAAAGGTTGAGGGAGTAGGTCAGCATTTACTAATAGATCATCTCAGGCTGTTTGGTAAGGAGGGGAAGAAAGAAGGTGTGGCAAAGATGCCTTAGACATTGCTTGTGGCATATTCTTCCAAAATGAAGCTGATTCATGTTTGGAAATGATTTGACTGCAGGCAGATAGTTTAGAACATAATGTTTTATGCAGATTTCTACCTAATTTACTCGTCAAATTAGATCATTAAAATGCCTCAAGCACTTGTGGCTTGGTTTAATTTTGTAGCATTTTTAAGGTAAACTCACTATCTTTTCCTCACACAAATCTTGTCCACATATTCTCTCCACCCTGGTGTTCCTGGAGCAGGATCACTGAGGTGTGGTTATGGGGCTGGGAGATACGGACACACAGAGAGGACTGGGAACTGTTTGAAAGTGGTATTAATCAAAGGTTGCAGGAGGTGGTGGCTTCACCCGAGACTTTCCTGTGACATATTAATTGAGCTGCATTTTTGTGGCTACGTAACTCTGAGACTATATTTTTGCATGGACATTAAATTGCACCTTGTAGGAACATTGGCAGCCTGCATCATGAAGTCCCACAAGAAGCAGAGGTACATTTTTTGAGATTTGCAATTAGGGAAGGCACTAATTGTAAACATTTTTTGCTGATTCTCCTAAACAGTATTTCAGCTTTGCATGTTCCTCCCTACCTGCAGATCTTCAACTTTGACCCTGCACAAATTATCAAATTAATGCTGTCATGAGAGTGCGGTGCCAAGCCAGACGATGGGTGTCCTTGTTGCATAATGCGGAGAGCTTTGGCCAGAGGAGTTTTTAGCAATAGTGAAGAAGGGCGGGGTATGGAGGACACGCTCTGTAATTGAGGATCAAAGGTAATTGTCTGTGCTTCTCAATGTGTAGGGGAGATGTTCAGCTGCAAAAGGCAGAAGTGTCAGGAAGCATCTCGCATCTAAACATTTTGTTGCCAGGGAGAAGTGAAGAGGTAAGTTCTACTTTTTACAGAATCTGCACCATTTTTTTGTAAGAAAATCTTTTCCTCAAAGTAGTTTGGCAATACATTTGTTTGATAAGAGTCTTAAGTATAATCTTGATTTAGTAAAAATGGCATGTAAGGTTCAGAAATGTGACTGAGATAGTAAAGATATTACTAAAAGTAGTTAATAATAATTCTTAACTATCGAAGTATTACCTAGTTTATCTCACCTGTGGGGCAGAAATGTGGAAGCTACGGTAGCAAAATGGAAAAGATAAGGCAAAATTTCTCTAAAAACATAAGGAGTAACTTTTGTTAGGATAAAATTCCACTCTATTGAGATCTATGAAGTTGTATTTAATTTCTGTGGAATACGATTTTTTCTACAGGTCTTGACACCACCAAAGGTTCTAACTTTCCAATTAAAAAGTGGGGAATCACAGTTTTTGTTTTGTCTCCTCTTGTTTACCAAATGACAGGAAGCACCTGTAACTGAAGTAGTCCTGGTTTTGTTTCACTTCTCCAGTTCTGTATTCTTCTGGT
Organism: Chauna torquata; assembly: GCA_013399475.1. Classification (NCBI taxonomy): domain Eukaryota; kingdom Metazoa; phylum Chordata; class Aves; order Anseriformes; family Anhimidae; genus Chauna; species Chauna torquata. The sequence goes on along the minus strand of VXAL01014263.1, from coordinate 418,718 downwards.
AACTATATAATGTAACACTAAGTAATTATTAGCCAAGTTCTACTTCAAAATCCATGACTGGTGAAGAGAGAGGGATGAATGCTTTTTGAATTAAGCCGCTTCAACAAACTCTGAAATAATCCAGTGCAAGGCAAAGTTATGAAAGTAGTTTGGGCTGGAGAATGGACTTGCAACAATTATTGGGTAACTGATTTCTGGAAAAAGTAATACTGTAGAGTCTCCTTGGTGAATCGCCCATTATGCAGTGGTCTAAATTTGACTGTCTTATTCAGAAGTGCAGGTAGAAAAGGCAAAACGAAAACAAATGAAGCTTTTTATGGGATAGGGTAAAAGAATGACTCACTGTAGTCAGTTTCTATCTGATCATGTTTTATGCTTTAAAATATGTTTCCAGTCTTGGGATTTTAGCTCTCTTGTGTTTTTAAAACATCATTTACTAAAACTGGTCAGTATGCACAAACTGAATAGAATGATGAATGAACATGCTGCCCATATGATCAGCATTTTTTTTTGCTTTTTTTAATGATATATTTATGTATGTAGATTATTTATATACATACACATTTACTTCTATAATATACTTTATATATTTTATGATATATATATGATGATTTTTTTTTTAGTTTCTTTTTCTACTAACTATCCTTCATTGTAATAGGGAAGGCTTTCAGAAGCTGCGCAAAGTTGAAGATGGATATTAAGAGCATGAAGAACTATCTCTATTGGCTGTACTGCCAGTTTGAACTAATCACCTGCAGCTATCTCATGGAGCCCTGGGAAAAACTGCTCTTCTACACTTTTAACATTACTATGCTAGCGATGATATCATACACTGCTTACATCTTTATCCCTGTCCACGTTAGCACGGCTTTTCAATTCTTCCTGCACTTACTTGGAAACCAACATGAAAATACTGTTTCTATCGTGAAGTAACATTGGCAACCTGACACTGATTTTTGGATCAGAGAAGTGTTTTTCTTAACACTCCATTTCTGTTTAGAAAGACAGGTTCAGGGTGTGTGCAAACACTGTTTTATTCTGCAGTATCTCTTAGTTGTTTTCTATATTCTGGGACTCTGTGACAGCAAATTGTTTTGCCAAAACAATTTCAATCAGTCCTTGTTTTTATCATTTGACTGACTGCTTTTTAAAGAGCTTTCAGTTTTGAAGACTGGCTGGAGTTACAACACTGGGTTTGGTACAGAAACAACTGTGCTGCATATTTTGTTATTCCAGGGACTGCTGCTTGGATATGGAGAGTTTTCATCTTGAGAAATTATATGGCATATATTTGTTCTTGTCTGCCACAGCTTTGCTGACAGGAAAGATGTGTACATGAAAGGTTTTGCACAATATCATACAACTATAAGCTGCTTCTCTAAGCTTGGTATGTATGTATTTATATGATGATTTTAGTATTTATTTAGTTTGCCTCAATTATTTAATGCAGTGAATTATTTGACTGGTTCACCATCATTATGCAAATAATGCAATCGATTTATTGAATATGTGGGGATTTACTTCCATGCAAATTTAAAATAAAATTCTTGTTTCCCTGGACTTAGAAAAAATCACTTTGTTTTACTTTTAGAAGACTGGTAAAGCATGCCTATCATAGGCAAAACATTAAACTACATATTCAGATGTGGTAGGGATATTTTATACTCTTCTTGTTGAATAGTGTCAGGAACATGAACTCTTGAGACTTCAGATTTTGTAACTAACATGCTGGACATCCTGTAATTGCCTTTGTTTTGAAGTTCATGGTTTTTAAGCTTCAGTCTTTGAAGCACAACATGCCTATGCTGCCAGCTTGTTGGAGTGGACATTGACTGGAGCTGGCCAGGGATGAAGTACAGACACAATTAAACTGGGAACTAGAATAGGTGCTGTGCGTCATCCCAACAGAGTAGTAGCAGAGTGCATACAGGGTGACATAAATGTAGCTCTGCTCCCACCCACGCTGAAGTGAGTCTTCGTGTATCTTTTGAGCATAGCGATGCTCCTAGAGTATCCTCTCCTTCCAGAGAACAGGACGCTCTCAGTAAGTGCCAATCAAATGACTTAGGAACTGATATTTGGTCATAGACTGTGACAAAACAAACTGAAAATGCTCACTATGTTGTTACCTGTCATCTCAACATGAGGTACAGTTACTTTCCCAATTTATAATTAGGGGAAAATGAAGGAGGATATGAAAACAGCTTATTTCTGAAAACAAAGGCATATGAGTTTAAACTTACAACTCTTTCAATAGAAGGTAATCCCAGGTAAGTTTGTAAAGGAAAAGTTTCTATTTAAGTTTCTATTCTGATTAGAATCCAATTGTATGTTTTATTAAAGTAATATAATGGCTAAAGTGAAAAATGTCTTATTTTCTCCCAACAGCTTTCATGTACAGGATGTATATTGCCTTTAGTAAGGCTTAGGAACAGAAGAGGGAAACACATTAGTTTTGTCAATTATCAGACTATTTGTCAAGACAACCATTTTGTTTCAAAACTGTCAGCCCATAATGTAAGCAAGTAAATGCAGTATTCTGCATTATACATGCTGGAGAGACATGCAGATACTGCATTATATACCTGCAAAGAAAGCTCAGAGGACAAGTAGGCCAACACAGTTATGTATACACTGAATTATAGTAAAAGACTATACACATACATCCAAAGTATTTGTTGACATTAAGGAATCAGACATCAGGCTGAAGAACTAGGAACTCTCATGCTGGGTGTGTCTGTGATTTTTGTTTATTACCACCTTTCCCTGTCTGCCCAGTGTAAACCCACTTGATGTTTGTTGTGGTTGCCTGAGTTGCCTGGTGTCTCTTTTGCAATAGCTGGCGTAGGACTGTGTCTGTGTAGCTGCACTGGTTGCACGCTGCAGTCCTTGCATACGGGCAGGCTCCTGGGTGTCTGCAAGTGACAGCAATGCCAGTTCAGCTGTTCGTTCTTTTCCAGCAACAGCAAAGATATCTAGAGCTCAGCTGTGTGAACTGGAGAGAGCAAGGAAACTACTGAAAACCAAAGAAGGAAACAAAAGGCTAGGTAGCAGCTGAAAGAAAAATACTTGATAGATTTTAATGAGTAAAATTATTTCCCTGCATGTCACCAAGACTCCTAACTACAGAATAGGATTTAAAGTATTACGTTCAAACTCCACCTTGCAATGTTTCAAAACAGCACGAACAAAACCACTAACCTGCTTGGGCATGCTCCCTCTTGGAAGCTGTGCTCTGATCAGCAGCCTGAGGTGTTGAATTGGCAGAATAAGGCCATGGCTCCATACTTGCTAATGTCAAACCTGTGCGTGCTCATCTGGCAACGTAAATTTGACCAAGGTCAGGCACTGGTATCATTTGGTGTCTATCAAAATAGCCATAGCACTTCATACATCGTTTATCCTGGCTGTGCAAGATACCTGATGTGGAATAAAAACTACCATAACGGTGTGCTTCAACATTTTTCAAGATTTTTTTTTCAATCAGCAGAGCTTGTATTAGCTCAGCAGTCTGAATGGTGCAGTGACAGTGTTTATTTTTCAGATCTGGTGATAAATGATCCAACTCTTGATTTACTACCGCATGCCTGAAGCAGAAAGTATTTCAAGAGCAACAGGCAACAGCATTTTCCCTGTAAATACCTGTACAGACTCCTCTGAGAACACCTGCACCCTATGGAGCTCCCAGTGACTTGTCGGTGGCACCAGTTGCATTTCCATCCCACTTTGCCTAAGGTTCTTGCACAACCAAGAACAAGCAAAAAAACCTGAAAGTGGGCATACATTTTTCCTCTCCCTTTTAAAAATGGAGTGTTATGCCATGGGTCTGTCAAGACCTCTCTGCCAGCCGTTAGGGGTGCACTCTCTGCACGCTACAGCCCCATCAGAGAAGAGCAATGAAAGCATGCCAAGATCTGCCCGCCAGACGTGCTGCACCCTGTAACCCAGCCGCAGGTTGCCCAGCTGCCCCAGGATCCACCACTGGGAGGGCAGGTGGAGGCCCTGCACCTTTGCCACAACTCGTATCAGAAACACCTGACAAGCAATACTTCATTTAAAATAACAAAACCAACCAACCCCCCCCCCCCAAATTTCCCACACAGACAAGCCAGCTGTCTGCAGACGGGTTTTGCACATAGATACGTCCACACACTCACAGTCTCCATGAGTAGGAGGCTGTTTTTCACACTGGGATGGCTAGTTAATCTCCTAAACATTAATGTCAGCGGATCTGCTTGCTTAACAAGAGAATATCAAATCCTTAATGTCACTGCCTGCCGCACGAGATAGCTACTAATCTCACATGCCTGTTTTGCAGTGGCAGTGGGGGTTGAGCTTTTGGGTGTGCATGCATGGGAGAAGATAGGGTTGTTTGCAGATGCTGTTTGCAGATCTGCAGGATTTTATTAACAATCAGATGGATGAATAAGAGCTACTTGTTGCTTTCTCCCAGGACTGTAAACCACAGTGCGCACTCACAGAAGTACATATATGCCATATGTACTTGCCTAGTGACTTTCTGTCAATAAAGGAATTAACTTTACTATCTGCAAATGGGGACTTGAAACAAACATTCAGTATTAATTCAACACAGTTAGTTTCTGACATAACCCATATGGTATTCTAATGTCATTTCAATTCCCATCTTTGTGAGTAGTTCTGACCTAGAAAGGAAAGGGAGGTGACATGAAGCACCATTCATGCCACCGTTTCACCAGCTTTTTAAAAGGAGCCTCATACTTAGATTGCACAACTTAACAACACTGGTTCAGCAAGAGTTGAAACTAAACGACTAAATAATAAACATCTGATAAAATAAAACAGCTCATGCCGTTCACTGTGAACTGTTTGATCTTTACAACTATAATGCATTGTAGTAGATGCGCAACTTCCTCATTACGAAGGTTTATTATTGTAGGACTTTTAAAGCTTCTCTCTCATAAAACAATAATCCGTATTTTATTGATCCAAATAGTTTAAACTTCCAAAAGGCAATGAAGATAATGATTTTGTTTTGCACAGAACTTTATCTCCTCTGCTACTGATTACTTCGAACAATTTTTGAGGCTTAAGTTCATGATCCTTGTTATTTTTATTGTTTTTGCTACTATGACATATGCATTTTGCCTACGCTACTATTTACATCTGAGTGTAATTTGAGTTCTTATCTTAGCTATTTGTTGTCTGTCTTGAAAATCCTGTTTCTAAGATGAACTTGCCAGCACTTCCTAGCCTCTGCGTCCCACAGAACATTCCTTTTCATCTTGCATATGTGTGTTTAGAACGATGTTGAGTTTATGGAAGACCTGTTTCCTTTTACAAAGCTGACCTGCTTGGCTGAAACTTTCTGCCTAACTTTCCTGCTCAGCTGAAACTACTTCGTGCAACAGCCTAGTAATAGTCTTATTTGCTACAGAAAATGACTTCTAGGATGACATCTCCAATATACAAGTATTTACACGGAAACTTTTCCAGGTATTTTGCAGAGTGACAAACATAATTTGAAATTGGGAAAGTTTTCCTGCTACCGCTTCCTCAAGGAGGCCAGGGCTTTGCCTCTGCTCTTCTCTGCAGCACTTCCTATGTCCCAGCTTCAGCAGCTTCTCTCTCACCTCGCTGACTTTCACATCTCTGCTTCTTAACTGCCTCCCTTCGCTGGGGAGCTCCAGTGAAACGCACAGCTAACCATGCTGATATGAAGCCTTTTACGGATCTCACAACTGCAAGAACTAAAATATTGTCCCTTCTTATACAGCTAACTTGATCAGAATTTATTTTTGTTTGTACAGAATGTACAGGAAAAAGCACTGACAAGTAAGCTAGCATTTAATAAAGATGCTTCCACAAAGGCAAGAGTGAACACTTCATGTATAATGGGATTATTCCTGAATATTGCGCCTGTTTCAGCTTAGATGCTTGATACACAGTCCATAATCTCATAATGCAGTTTTTCCAATGTTTATTTGCTGTTTTAAAGTAGAGGCATGAGGGCCCCTGAATTTTACTAGAAAATTACTCAATGTACCTAAACAGGTACCTGGTTACAACTCCTGCCTAACTGAGCAGAGGGTGCCAGCTGAGCGTTCAATTCCTGCTTATCCCATGGGAACTCCTGGATTACGTTTGCTGCCTGGGTTGGCACACACAGCCAAGGCCCGTCCGAAGCTGCCTCAGAAGGAGGAGAGAGAGCCAGTAGCCTAATGGCTGTGGGATTCATGCAAGACAGGGAAGACTCCGACCCAAATACCTTGTCTTTTTGACATGTGTTGAGCTCGTATCTGTCACTGAAGTTCCCCAACAGACGGAGCGAGAAGAGTAAGGCTGTCCACAACCCTCCTACTGAGAGTGCTCCTCTTTAAGGATACATCAGGCAGGAAAATAGAAGATGAGCTAGCAGGTGCTTGACCATTTGATGAGCACACGATTTCTGACCTTGCTCAAATCAATTTGCAATCACCACATAAAACTAAAATATTCAGTTTGCGAGCTTGTGATCCACCTCACGTAACAGCTTGAGGTTCGGGCTGTCAGGCACCCATCTAAGAAGAGAGATGTGAAGGTTTTGCCAGTTAGAGGAAGAATTTGTATCCAAAGCTCCTGCTTCCTAAGTGCAGGCAAAATGGTTGCACTGACCTGTTTTCTCCCTATCTTAAAATCAGCGTGTAGCTTCCTATCTGTAAATCTGAAACCGCTGTTAATACTTCACTGTGGAGCCCAACTGACACAAAGTGCAGCCACCCAGTCCACATAGCGCACAAGGACACGTCGCTCAGTCCCAGAGCTTCTGCAAGGCCTCTCCCACCCCTTGGGGCAGCAGGCGCGTTTCAGCTGGGATGGGGAGTCCGAGGGACCGAGGAGCAAACTGGGCACAAACCAGCGGTCAGCCTGCAGTCAGAGCATCATCATGGGCTCTGCTGGGGGCCCAGCTCTTGGAGGAGCACAAGTTTGCTTAGAGACAAAACAAACCTTTTTGTCGCTTCCTGCTGCACGCTGCACGTAGAGGCATGCAGAAGGCCACCCAGCAGATGAAAATATGCTGTTGAGAAGCACTTTTGTTTTTAAAAATCTGGTTAATTCAAATAATCCAGTTTGGCACTCAAAACAAACAAACAAAAACCAACCCTGACTCTGAAATGGTCTGATCCTGCACACATTGACTACAGAAGTGTACATCAGTACCAAAAAACTCCCGAAGCCCACAGGACACAGGAAAACCAGGTCATATAAATCCACCATGTTGTCACCAGGAACAGTCACTGAACTCAAATTGTTTTCAACAGGTGACAACACTATCTGTCTTTACCACTTCCACCTGACAGAGCCTCCACACGCCCCCAGACATACTCCTTATCCTTACAAAATTTTTGCTAATGTTTAACCAAAACTGCCCTAACCGCTGCTCAGCCTATAGAAATGGTCACCCCCCTCTCAAAAACAAACAAACAAACAGAAAACGAGAGAATTCATGTCCTGTAACAACCTTTTCTATTTGGAAGACTTACTTGGAGGCACCTAAGGCTGATTCCCATTACACAGCCATGCATGGCTAGTTTATCTGCATAGTGAAGTGACGCTTAGTGAAGGCCAGTGTAACACTCGAACTTGACTTTTGATTACTTTTTACAATTGTACTAGAAACCTACATTAAAAGAATCTGTTTTCCAGATTAAATAATCTTGTATGCATCTCACATGCTGTCTGAATGCGGTAACGTGCTTTGGGAAAAAAGAAAATTCAGACAGTTAGGAAACTGAGGTAAACAAACGACCTACACGTGGAGTTCAGAGGCTGCCAAGGCTGAACAGCAGCTGTCTCAACATTTTCACAGTTTGGACTAAAGACAATTCCTGTTAAATCCTACTAAGAGCATATACATCCTTTTGCTGGACCTACATCTTAGGCAACAGCAGCCACCCACCACTCCAGGAGTTCAGCGCGCTGGGTATGGGAACAGGCACCAAAGCCCAGCGATGCCAGAAGGCTGCGGAGCAGCTGCCTCCGTGCGCCCGCTGGAGGAGCTGCCCAAGCGGGACTGCTCTCACTGGCACTCGTATGAGTGCTTCCACCGAGCTGGCTCCTCTGGCATCTTCTGTCTCAGCATGCCACCTTCTGCAAATCTTGTGCTTTGGGACTAATTCTATTTGCTGTGCTGGGAATCTGCATGCTTAACTCTAACTAAGGCTTCCGCAGAGCATTGGGGAACTTTTGTATCGCGCTGACTAAATCTAAGTGTTTGAACATCTCCACTTCTTGGTGGATTCAAGGCTCCTAAAGAAACTAATTCTGGATTATTCTGAATATGATCATTCATCTTGTAAGAAAAAAAAACTAAAACAAACCTAGACCTTCAAACAATGACTTTGAGGGCTTTCTCTTCTGCTGCATTCACACTGGTTTAAATATGTCAACCTTTCTTACATTAGCATAACTTCATTTCAGGAGAGGTATGGGTTAAAAATTGCAGCCCTTTATATCTCAGATCCACCCTATGAAAAGGTATGAATTAACATAAATAATAAAGGTGTTAATCACCATCATTACAGCCCATATAGCATGAAGTCACATCATACTAAGCAGTATACAAACAACCTGCCCAAATAATTTACAGCTTAGGTAGTTTCCTTCTATCTTATACAGCTTGTCACTGAGCACTGATTATTTTTAGTCTTTCAAGTCCTTTCAGTCCTTAGCACATCTAAAGCATCTTAGTCAATACGAGAAGTTGCATTAGTTGTGGATGTGTCATACATAATTGTTTCATTTTATAAAGGTGAATATTCAAATTACACAGACACTTTTCTTTCTTGATTATGCTTTGGTTTTCATCATCCAACTGAGATCCTGACAAGTTTTAAACCTCATCTCCTGCTTCTTGCCTTAACCAGGTTCCCATCCTAAGCTTATGATGAAGGTTAAGTACAGAAAACTTAAAAACAGGTAAATTCGGAAAGTAATAATATTCTTTGCTACATGATTATGTTCTTGAATGAGCTATAGCAAACTGCCAAAAAACCCTCTGACACCCAACACGAGTCTCACCCATATATTCAACTGTTCTGGAAGCATGCAGCTAAAATAAGTGGCTTGGCAAAGTGTCAGATATAGGCCAACCGGCCAGCAGAATGAGTGGATTGCCAGGAATAAGTCCTTTAACATCAAGATCAAAGCTTTTGTCTTATTTTCCCTTAAGGTGGTGCTATTTTCATTTAAAACGACATATCAGAAACTATATCAGCATAAACAAGAACTAAACCAAGTTCTTCTGACTTCATGGCCACCTTTCCTTTACGGCAGCTGAACTGACTGCTTTTCAGGCCATTAACATGAAGGAACAGTGACATCAGGTGGACTATCACATTAATCACAACAACATCTCAGTTTTCTATGACAACTTCTACAGAAGAATGTGAAGTTTCTGCCCGCCACTGCAGATGCCTCCTGACTAAAGCGTGACCCGTCTCTCTCACCAAGGTGTTGCAGCCTTTCAAGCGAAGCGTATTTGGCCATTCCTAGAGAGGTACTTAGACCACAAAGTGCTGGGCCTGTTGTGTTTTGAGCATGTTTCAGGTACAGAAAGAAAAATGAATTTGTGTAACAGTACTCACCTACATCAGATTTTCAGCAATGTGACTGCAGGCAGTGTCTCCTATAATGCAAGCTCTACCACAAACCATGTGGTCCTCATTGCAAGGGCCTAATCCTGCCCTCCCTCCTGCACCCAGCAAAGCTGTTGCTGAAAGATCAGGTCCAGCATCTCTCCTGGACACACCAAGAGGCTGTGTCCTGTGGGTTACAGAAGCAGCAAAGGCCAGTTGCATGATTTTAACAGTATTTTCCAATCAGTATTTCACCTGAAGAAGTCTCACCTGGAACACATTTGGGAACCTCTGTATTAAGGTTATATATTAAGTTATTTAAGAGATTCTAGATTTTGAGAGTACTTGAAGGTGATATCATAACCCTTAACCCCTTAATTTTTTCCACCATCAGTATATCACAAATCTGTTTTTCTCCTTACAGGGAAAAAAAAAGTAGCATTTGCATATCTGAATCACCCCTGTGTACTCGTTTCCCTTAATCATCCAACTTTTGTGTCCTAAGGTTTGATTTACGGAACCTAACAGACTTCACAATGGTCTATGAGCAAAAGTTTTGGATACTGTTTGCCAGGACAGCTAACTCAAGAATTAACAGCTACACACAGGGTCCCCAAACTTGGAAATACTGGTATATTGGAAATGCTTACCACACAGATGCTTTACAGGCTATGCTGCTCCAAGACATGGATTAGATTTAATTTAGTCCTTAGTCACTGCGAGTCTATTGGTACCAGAAAACAATAACGCAAATGTAATTCCATTCTCCAAATTATGTGACATTCTGACAGCCGTGATCTCAGTAACTTGCAAGATACTTCAGCGTTTCTGTAGACTGTCCATGCAGTATTTGAGCTCAGGGCTGGGTTAGTGTCAGATCTCCTGGAAAAAGCTAAATTTCACCTTAAAGTCAGAAATACATACGGAGCTTTCATTCTGACAGGCTGCTGCTTCTATATTATAACTGTGACCGTTCAGCGCAAGGGTGTAGAAAACCGCCCTTTAAGCAGGCGCGGGATTATTGCGTGTGTGCTTGCAGGATCTGTACGCCTGGAACTGCAGCCTTCTGTAGCTCCTTATTATAAAGTTCTGAACAACAACTCTCATGACAATGGATTTTTTTTTTTTTTTGGATAGAAGAACTTTCAATTTCATTTAAATGATCTAGAATCATAGTAATACATCAGTGGTCACAGGAACTACTGCACACCCTCACTAAGGGAACCAAACCCCAAAAGAGTAGTAATTCGCCATTAAACAAAATGCAGATTCAGCACTAAAAACCCCAGAAGGTTTAGATCCATTTTTCATTTTCCCTGTCTCCCTTCTTTGCCTCAGTAATTCACTGCGGGGAAAAATGTGAAACTCCCTTAGCTTAAGTAACTATTTCTTCCCACCATTCCTAATTAGGGAAGTTAGGGTGACAGGGCTAAAAGTCTGTAAGAAGCCTTATTTGGTTTCTCACTGAGAAAGCCTTGCTTCTGAAAGAACAACACACTGGCTGTTTGGAAGGACAAAACTTCTCTTCTCTGCTGAAACAAAATCTCTTCAGCTGGCTATGCTTTTTTTTTTTTTTTTAAATACTTTAGAAAGTAGTCTTTCTTTTTAGTTTACTACTAGCTTACCACAAGTGTGACAAGTGTTTGAAGTGCGACAAGCACACTATAACCACCATACAACTATTTCAGATATAAACAACTCTTTTCTATCTGCACTGCTATCCATAAATTACTATACATTCTGCCACTGCTTGGTACATGGTATCACATGTATTCTGTAAAAATCTGGTACGCACATATGCATATATCCACACCTCAAAAGCAAGCACCTCTCCTCCCCAAGCAGACTCATGAGATGTTATGTTTTGACTCTTCCAATTCAGAATTCATCAAAATCTGGATGCAAATCATTAAATAGTTATGACTCATGAATCCAGAGCAACTTCCCTACTGCAAAAAACAAGGTGCTTTCCCTTTAAACTGTGGGTTAATCCACAGATAGAGATTTTTAGAAGGAGATGCAGGGTAAATGGCAGCTTTTTCTCTATTGTGAATTAAGTACCTTTTGTCAAATTACTTATCCGGTGTCATTGAGAAGATCTTGGCAAACACTTCCTTTGCTGGTACACCATCTGAGCCTCTTCTGGCTCCCAACTGCTGAAATGTTAAAGGGACACTGTAAACTTGAGACCCTAAAATTAGAATTAACTTTGGTTTCAAGCACACACACAGCTTACCCACTCATTGGAGAGCTGTTACTATGTGTTACCAGCTAGCAAACAAATACACGAGAAGCCAAGCAATGGACATAATACATTTATGACTTGTTTGTCTAGCATTCATAGTATGACATCTTTCCAGGCAAGACTCTTGCTGAAAGATGCCTGAAACCTAATACAGATTGGTAACAGACTGGGGGCAGGGAGGGGGGGAAGAAGAGGGACAACTCCAATAACAAACAGGTTGACAGACAAGACAGCAATGTATCTGAAATTACTGAGAGCTACTACAAAGGAAAACATTAGAGGAAGGAAAAGGGTTGATCAGAACAGCAGAGTTTAACAAAAGCTTTTATTACAACTCCCTCTCCATCTGCCAAGAACAGGAAGCTCACTACCAAAGCATGTGAGAGAAAGGATCGATCATTTTTACCTCTGTCAGAAAAATTACTGCCCAAAACACATCTCATCCAGACACAGAACGCACTGGCTACAAGTTAAAAATTAAAGTTCTTCCATTTCCACAGATTTGGCCCAAGGGTCACTAGAATTGAGTTTATCTACATTTCCCCAACACTACTAGCAGGTGTAGCTACAAATAAAATATGTATAATAAAATGTTTTTATTGTAGTGATAATTCAGGATAGCTATGCAGCTGCTTTTTTTTTTGAGAAAAAAAAAAAAATTTTATGCCTTTCCTTTTACTGAACTAAATTACCGTCATGACAAATTGTACCTTCACTTCTCACCAACTTTACGGATTTTTCTTAACTCCTCTTCTACACAGNTTCTTAACTTCTCTTCTACACAGTAAAAAAAATAAAAAATAATAATAATAAAAAAAAAAAGACAAAGCTCCTGAGAGAGAAAGCAGGACAGCTTAGTGTTACACAAATGCACAGTAAAAGCTGGCAATTCTAAGGGATGGCTAAGCTGCTAACAATGCCCACAGAAGACTCAGGACTTTGCTACATCAAAATTGCCTTTCCAAATTTCCATTTTTTCACCCTTTCCAAATGGATTACTGGATTGTGAGACATAATCAAAAAAAGTATGAAGAACTGATGACTAAACCTAGCTCCACCTTTTACAACCAAAAATATTTGCCTTCTATAGCATACTGCAGCTGCAGTAAAGTAAACTAAAACCAGAAGAATCAGTATGTAATGTCCTAGTACACCACTTATGTTCTCTTTGGGTTTACAGCAGAGATAAATTTCATTTTAACAGTTAACTAAATAAGGATGGAACAAAAATGTTTGTGTAGTTTTTTAATAGTTCATACTGGGTGTATTAGAGATTATGCAAACTGCTTTAAATCCATTGGTACAGGCACGGAATATAGTACAATACAGCATTCATTACCATTTAACAGCAGTCTCAAATATTTCTGGTTGTGGGCTAAGTCTTCAAACANCACTGGCTACAAGTTAAAAATTAAAGTTCTTCCATTTCCACAGATTTGGCCCAAGGGTCACTAGAATTGAGTTTATCTACATTTCCCCAACACTACTAGCAGGTGTAGCTACAAATAAAATATGTATAATAAAATGTTTTTATTGTAGTGATAATTCAGGATAGCTATGCAGCTGCTTTTTTTTTTGAGAAAAAAAAAAACATTTTATGCCTTTCCTTATACTGAACTAAATTACCGTCATGACAAATTGTACCTTCACTTCTCACCAACTTTACGGATTTTTCTNTTCCAAATTTCCATTTTTTCACCCTTTCCAAATGGATTACTGGATTGTGAGACATAATCAAAAAAAGTATGAAGAACTGATGACTAAACCTAGCTCCACCTTTTACAACCAAAAATATTTGCCTTCTATAGCATACTGCAGCTGCAGTAAAGTAAACTAAAACCAGAAGAATCAGTATGTAATGTCCTAGTACACCACTTATGTTCTCTTTGGGTTTACAGCAGAGATAAATTTCATTTTAACAGTTAACTAAATAAGGATGGAACAAAAATGTTTGTGTAGTTTTTTAATAGTTCATACTGGGTGTATTAGAGATTATGCAAACTGCTTTAAATCCATTGGTACAGGCACGGAATATAGTACAATACAGCATTCATTACCATTTAACAGCAGTCTCAAATATTTCTGGTTGTGGGCTAAGTCTTCAAACAATTTACAAGGAAGTGTTTTTGTGTACACAACATGTATATTTGGAGTTCCCTTATCAAAGGATCAGAAGATACATTCTTGAACCTCCCCCAAATATTATTATATGGAATAACCTAGCATCATCATAAAAGGCTTCAAACCATTGTGCCAAAAAGATTAAGACAGGAAAAATCTTTTTCAGGTGAAGAAATGAAAGCAATATACGGTAGGTAAGGTACCTACAAGTCTAGCAAACAAGAATAAAATCATTCCCTCTGGACATTCTCCCTTATCAGTTGTCTTAAGTGCAAGGCAATTATTATTCCCAATGGATAAACCTGCAGTTAGTCAATTGGTCTTTACCCTACAGAAGCTGCAAGGAGAAGGAGATGCAAAGAACTTGTGGAACTGATATTGCAATGCCTGCATGGACACATAAATGTAACTGCTGATCTTCTAGGGAATTACATATAAAATATTCATTCACCAACATGATTTAGGGGTACAGTGATAGATATCACATTACTTTTCAGGTTCATGTGAGCACAATTCATAATGTCTGCTTATGTATGGGGTACTTTCTCCTCCTCAAGGGAATACTAATTGCATCGATTACTGCACTGTTCTTATTCCGTCATCATATTCGCTCCCTCCCCACCGGTGGCATCCTGGGAAATATGGAGATCCTCTAGCATTTCAGCCAGACTGATCCGTGGAGCACCATCATCATCTGTGTCGCTCTCCACTGGAATGTTGGAATCTAAAAAAGTAATTAAAAAAAAAAAAAAAAAAAGGAAGAGCTAAGCAAAAAAACCCCAAACCCAAACAACAAAACAAACAAACACAAAAGGCAAAAACAAACAAACAAATGAAAGAACCTAAACAACCCCAAGGGATTAAACCAAACAAGCAAACAACTCCCTACTAAAACCCAACAACTCCAAAGAATAATGCTTGTGTTCCTAGAAGATGCTGAGTTACTTATCAAATCTTTCACCCAGCACAGGTTTTGGGTGTGGAAGAAAACAGGCTTTTATCTCCATGTTTAAAGCAAACAAACAAACAAACACCATGAACATCATGCAGCGCATGTGAAATACCTCATGCTATTACATTAAAGTATTTCTTTAAGAATGAGCAGTTCAAAGATCCAAATATAGAACTTCAGCAAAAATATTTTCACTCAACATTGTAACAATAGTTATGTCACATGCAATTAAATGGTTAAAAAGGCCTTACTTCTGTAAATGTTGACATTTTTCCTTATGGTTTCATCTTCTTCGAGATCTTCAAGGAAGTCCTGGTATTGTCTGTAAAAGGTGCTTAATGTACTTACTCAGTCTTCCTTTGCATTTACACAAATTTATAAAACAATCAAAGAAACAAAGCCCCAAGAATGAACTGCAGTCTGCAGGCTTTCAGATGTGCCTTCTGATAGCATTCCTACATTTCCAGCTCATTCTTTCTGCTTTCTTCCCCAATTTTTAAATTGTTATTAGCACCTATTTGTTTCCAAAGAATGTTTAAATTGACTGTCCTCATTTAACTCTAATTGCCTCATTTTTTTCTACTCAATTGGACATTATTTAGTATCTGCTGTTGCTGTTTCAGCTTTGCCATGGAACAAACCAGTGACAAGCATGTTTTCACACAAGTGTCCCGTTAGCCAAACAGACAGCAGCTATAAGCTACAGATACATTGCTTCTGATATTAATCATTTGTCTCACGGTTTAAGTTTTTCTTGAAAAAACGTAAAGATAGTTTTTAATATTTTGCAACAGTAAACCTGAAAGACTTGCAGGGTTATCTTTAAGATTCAGGATTTAGTTCATTCCTTGCCTCCCACCATTGTCCTCAGCATCCATCTTCCCTGAAAACTTTCTAGTCAAGATAGAATACTTTAAAAGCATAAATAAGGTGCATATGCTTAGAGCACTTCCTGCACTAAGGAAGAGGAGAAAAATGCAGAGATACTATTTTTCAGAGAACACTGAAATCAACCTATCCTGTGAGCCAGCAGCATCATGCTCATATAGAACCAGCAGCATTTGCTTGTGCCCCCTAACAGTCAGTAAGGCATTACGTTGGGTGTGTGTGGGGGTTATCCTCAGCAGAAAGTGACAAATGTTATTTCTAGACTTGGCACAGTATCCTAGGCAAGAAGGACTAAAAAGCTTCATGGCAGATACTGAACCTTTCATCATCTGTATCCATGCCTTCTCTGTCCCTTTCCAGCTCTTTCAGTTTCCAGTTTCTGCGATGCTGGCGTTTGGTACGGTCATAGCTCTTCTTTATTAACACCTGCAGTGAAAACCAGCAAATATTTACACACACACACACACATATGCATGACCCTTAAATGCAACTGATGACACACTTTCAAAAACCAGAACACCCAAGTCTGCATTTGGGCAACTGTAAAATCAGCTGAAAAAACGTCAGAATCAGTCTTACAAACAAACACAAGACAGCGACATAAAGAGATCTGTACTTTTGCCCTGAATACCCCACAATGGCCAGTCTGGCACTAAAATGCTTTCTATAGAACTCATGGTATTTTGCAATTCAATTCAAAGTATATGGCAACTTTTATGTCTTAAAGAGGCATACACTGCAGACGTAATACAATTTTCACCATGCAATGCAGTATAATTTGAACAATAACAACGAGTAAAGTAAATATATTATTTAAACACCACTCAAGAATGTAAGTAATGAGAAAATAATTCTCAAAATTAGATTCTATTTTAATTTCAACATTAACATCCCCTTCCTTCAACACCAGGGAACTAGTGCGTATTCATTATAAAACAATTACATATTCCTTAAAACCCCTGAGTAATACAGAGAACTTCGTACAGAGAAAGAAGATGATCTTACCACATCAGGAATACTGTGTGGGTTCATCTTATTCACAAACTCGTCATTCAAGTTACAGTTGGCCAAGTCAAATCTAAAATGAAAACAGGTAGTTCATCCTACCCTTTTATGTAAGTGTACAAAATAGAACTCAAGGTATTATATGCTTGTATTAAACAGCAAATTTAATGCTTCTACTAAAGAGCATAGTGTAAGTTATAGCTCCTATGAAAGATAAATGTTTCCAAATAACTTACAGAGCAAAGAAAAAAATCCACATCAGTATGCAGTTGTCATAACTGAATAAGTCTTAGAAGCTGCTGTTCCCAAATTCAGTTTAGTGCGCTCACCAGCCTCCTGAACCAACATAACAATATCCCTGAGGTTCTGTTGGGCTCAAAACAGCTTCCCACTTGTTTTAGAATCACTGTCCAAGCCCAATCTTATGAACATTTCACATTTGTCATTGCTGTATACAATACTCACTATCAAGCAAAAAGGCCATATGCCTAAACTTACTCCGGTCTTGCCCAGTATTTTCAATATCCCTTTCATCTTTGTCTGAACTGTTATTCTAATCTGCGCTTTAAAAGTCAATACTTTAGCTCTCTTATTACTAACAGCCCTTTTCCTGCCATGACTTCTGCTAGAAAAGTTTTCTTGTATTAGAACCATCTCTTCATGGCCAAGAGGAAAGATTCTATCCCTTTTGCTGATTTCATTTAGAAAGTTCACAACTTTCTTGATAATATACAAGCATGTACAGAATCCAGGTCAGCAGTATGAACTGAAATAATCATTCTAGCTCCCTACCAAACAAATCATAGAGTTAAGTCATCACCTGCCAGTATTTTCTCCTGTGTTTGCTCCTGAGAGATTCAAAACTTTCTTTCCACAACAGCATATAAAGATCTTTCACGCTTCCTACGTAAACCCATCTCCAAAATTCCTACTGCAAGGCTCAAGCACTAACTCCTACAGAATAGCTCATTCAAATCAAAACCAAGAAACAGAACAGACCCCAAGACAAGGTCACCAGGATTTAGAATGTGTCCCAGGTGAGTAGAGCAGAAATACTGATGATCTGTATTCAACTCCGAGGTTTTCTGTACCCAGGCTTCAGCCAGCGTGTGCTTGAGGAATGAAAAATAAACACTCTTGTAATAAATGCAGCTTAACTTTCTGTACTGTTGAAACATTTGTACTGCTACATTATTGTTTTAAATTACATTTGTAATTAGTCTTGTATTTCTACAATAGTTATCCAGTGTATTGCTCACTACTCTTAATTTCTCATCTTTACAAAAGTAAGGAAATGGACATGGCAATCACTTTTCACAAGAACTCAATGATGGCTCTTTTTTGTAACCAGATGTGTGTTTGTTTGTTTGTTTTTTTAAACTTCCTAACTTTCTACTACATGCAGCTTTTGACTGAGAAAAAAAGTTTGGCACCAATTCATTAACTCTGATTAAAAAGAAATGCTTCTGTACTTCAACAACAACAACAAAAAAAACGGTAATTGAAGAGTTGCAAAGCTAATATAAAATAACAACTTCAATGATACTAGCAAGTAGAGTTTAAACTCTTCTTTACAAAATAATTTCTTAAAGTGCAACTCACATAACGTACGTGCAATTTCCAAAGCAAAACACCGTCTACATCTTTCTGAGAAGAGCTTTTACGAGTGACAAGACGTAGAAAAACACACATCTGACTTTGCAACATAGAATGGTTCAAAACTGAAGTTCAGAGAAGTAGTGGAAGAAGAGGAGAGAAAGGCCCAAAGCATGAAATTTAATACAGAGGAACTCTCACTTTGTTTGATCTTGCCCCTGCACCTGCAACTTTCTTCTTGTCTTGAACTCTGTTGATATCCATAACAATAAATTCCTCCAGCTGTTTTGGGTGGAACAAGCTATTGAAAGGGTGGCGCCAGTAGGTATTTCCATCAATTTCAGCAACTGGAAAAAAGAACAAAAACCAGCCCAGACAATCAAAAGGGAGAGATTCTTTCAGAGAAATTAAAAGAAAGCATTAGACAAAATGTAGGCAAATACAGTGCATTTTGTTCAAGTTTTTGATGGTAACAAACTATCTGGGACAAGATGCACATTGCAAACTCTTGCCATGACAGCAAGTGATAATCTGTGACGCTTACCATGTGTCTGAAGCACAGACAACTTCTGCTCAAAAAAATCGTTCCCGGAGACGTAGACTTATCAGAAGTATTTTGCTTTATATAGTATATATAGCATAGTATATATATACACATGCACACACACATACTGTATAAAGCAAAATAAACACACATGCACAGAGTGTAGTGTGTATATGTGTACACATTAGTATAGTACAGCTTACCAGCAAATACTAATCAAAGCATAATACTTCTGGTACCCAGCTGGCTAGAATTGTAATTCCAGAGAAAAAAAAACAGAAGTCTTTTAATTTTAGAGGCATACCCTTGACAAATCTAAGTGCTTAGCAGAGCACTACAGCATCCATGAACCTCATACTGACCCTGCACATTTTGCCTAGGATGCTCTGTCTTAGTTGGCTACTAAATTCCTAGGTCAGTGAGTGCACAGATACATTTACAACATTAAGGTGTAAAACCACAAGATTTCATGAAAAGAAAAATAAATTGTGCCAGTAGAAGAAAAATCCCATGCTGCCATAGTGCAGAAAAGAATTCAGAACTTACTTTGCAAAGTGCTAGGATCAATGAGGTGGACGGTACTTGTTACTCTAATGCACACACAGATCTGGCTCATATTACCAAGACTCTGTGCCAGTTTTGGTGACAGACATACAACATTGTCCTGCACACAAACAGAAAATATTTTACATTCACATTTCCTTAATTTGTAAAACTCTGTTTCAGATTTCTCTTACGACTTGATTAAACTTTAGGTTTTCAGTTCTCCACCCAACATCCCCCAATAACTTCTTCAAACTACCTGCTACCTGCACTTCATGCCTGGTGGGGAGTAGACCCCCCCGTCCCCCCACATATACAATAAATCATGCCTCCATTAGCAAAACCAAACTCTACTCACTTCATACAATACCCTGGAAATGAAACAGACAGAAGCTACCTTGCATATGGGAACAATTTCCACGGAGAAAGTGCTTTTGTAATTGTAGACATTACTATGAATATCATGTGAGGTCAAACGCTGGGATGACTTAGATCTATAAAACATAAGAATAGAGCCTTCAAGCAGCAAGCAAGACATTCCTTGAGACAGACGATAACCAGCACAAAGTACAGCAACAAAAGCATACAGCTATGAACAAGAAATACATTAAAGCATTAGAAAAATGCATGAAGGTTAGTTTTGCAATGGCCAAATGGAAAACATAGGACTTCTGATTAAAATAGACAAAACTCTTTCTACAGAATACAGGTTCATTATGCTCTCACATAATTCTTTAAAAATGAAGGATAACAGACATTTCTCAACAGCTTTTGTGTACTCAAGGTAATAAATGTAAATGATGTACCTAGATGGAACCGTACACTGAAGAAAGTCTACCATTTTCTGGGCCTGTTGCTTTGAAGAATAATAAAAATCCAGGCCATCTGAAAGGGAAAAAAAAGCTTGATGAGCATACCTATTTCACATACTGTAGTTACCCTATGTAGTGTATCTGAAAAGAACACACTGCTGGTTACCTGTACGTGGCTACTAACGCAAGTATTCCTTCAACATAAAACTGGTTAGCCTATTCTACCTCAAGATTAACAAGCCACCTCACTTACCATGGATTTCCTTGATGCGAAGTGTATTTTGATGAAGCCTGTGTTTTAAAATCAACTGCTCCAAATAGTAGAAAGTCTTTTTGTGCAGAGTCTAAAACAAAGCCAAGATAAATATATCAAAGTTGTTTAAGAGCCACCTAGTGCATATGCAGCATCTCTGGAAAATACACATTTATGTGAAGAGATCATCTACAAAAGGAAGAGTTGAAAGGCTATCCCAATTAACCAACAAGACTTCAGAGATGTGCTCTATTTATACCAAATTTAAATAGCTTCTGTTTCTTATTTTTGTATAGCTGGTTGCTAAAGATAACATTTTCGTTAAAGAAGATTTAAATATTTATAAACAATCTGTCCCACTGTTTCTAACACTGCCTTAAAATACAGGCGGATATTTTAAAATTCACATAAGATCTGCCTGCAAGCCATCACTTAAAAAAGAATATGCTAATAATACTGGACAACAGAAAAAGTTTTTCTAAACTAAAACCAGTAGGAAAAAACCACCAATCACTACATTTATGACTGTGGCAGTGGGCAAGTGTAAGCACATCTTTTTCTGAGAAAATCATCCCAAGATTTCTCTGCATTATTGTTCTACCATCACTAAATGAAAATTCGGTGGCTTTTTTTCCTACCTTTTGCCTGACTTGAACTACAGCTTTCCAGAAATCCTTAGCTTCAATCCTATGACAGTCTTCACACATTTGAGACTGAACGATATACTCCACCACAAATACCTGCTGAAGAACTGCTCCGTTTATCACCTGCAAAACAAAAGTTTAGAAGATTTCCTCTTGTCAGTCCTGTCAAGGCAGAACACCAGTTTACCGCAGCATTCTGAAGCAACTTCCATATTATACTAAAACTGTATGACAGACAGTTGTACTTGGGTCACAAATATCAGCAGTATTTTCCCAACTTTACAGGGACAGCAGATAACCTTCTTCAAATTGTGATGAACAGCACTTTAATGACAAACTTTAGGTATAATGAAATCTGTATTTTTTCAAGAGAAGCCATTAAGCACATGTTGGATTTTGTCAGAGAGAACCACTTATCTAAAAGCAATAATAACAATAAAAATCATACTGTTTGCCATAAAAGCTTTAAAGAAAAGCTACATGCAGATTGCTACACTTCTGTCACCTCTTTCTGAACAGTCAGTTTCAGCTTCAGTCTCTTAGAATGTGGTTCAGTCCAAATAAAGCCTGCATCAATCAGCCGGACCTACCAGTGGGAATGAACAAGGACTCAGTGTTAAAAAAAACCAGCTCTAGCTACCAGAAAACACCAGCTTATGGTATAGCTCATTATTCCTCAGCCAACTGAGGAAATAAATGACCTTATTAAAAAAGTATACACCAGTATATCAAATCCAATTAATAATGCTTATTAAAACACAGAGTCTGATCTACCCAAAATAACGGAGATACAACCTCACAGACTGCCAAACCAGAGTAACTGAATTCAACAGTACCTCTAGATGCATGTAACGATAAAGTTGAATGGCTTCAGGGCTTAAAAACCAATTTAATCTCTAAAACTAAGAACGTACAAATTTACTGCACATATTTTACAGATATAAGTGTATATTTTACATATGTAAGCACTGGCCAAAAGCAAGAAGCTCAATAAGGCAATCTAATTCAAACTTTGATGAGTACAGTAACAAAACAATTTTTTGCCTAATACGCTATCTCAGATTTTCTCCTCTAATAACGTTCTGAATGCATGAGACACTTTATTTAACTCAAACATCTGACTTTCACTTTAGCTTATCTACAGACCTCTGTGATCTTATTCACATCATAGTAAATCAAGTAAGAATAAGTATTGTGTAAACAATTTGAAAATATGTAAAAAGAAAACCGCAAAATTAAGTTGCACTAAAAATACATTAGTTTCCTTCACTCGATTGTGCTCAACTCCCACCTATATGACAGCAGTTGTGCAGTACACCGCATGCTGTAAAGTCACAGAATTGCACTGCAGTAGCCTCCTCAATATGCCTGGAAGTTCTTTGATAGAGCCTGTCCTTACCAAATGTTCCACAACTCCAGTACTGAGCTTTATGAGATCAGACTGTCATTATTTTGCTGACTGTAAAGCAGTTAAACTCTACACAAATGGCTACTCTGCAAAAATTGAACCCTGTATGAGTTAGCCAGACTTCACTTTATGTAGTCCTAATAGATGCGTCATGAAATACTAATACAATTTGCTACTCACCTTGCTAAGTGAAGCTTTGATTTTTTTAAGACACAAAGCAAGAAGCTCTCTTGATTCTAAGGTACACTGAATCCAAGTTCCCGGAGGCTGAAGATACCTACAATACAGAAAACATATTACAGCATATGATGTGGCTTCAACAAATTAAATCATTCAAAAGATGAGCAGTTATTTCCCAAACTTTCAATTTCAATATCAGCTAAGAGGCTACAGCTTTTGCCTCCCTGATAGAATAAGACTTATGCATTCCAAGAGCATTCAAACTTTTACTGCCATCATTACCAATTTATTCACTTTTTTCCTTCAGAGACCACAAATTCATCCATTTCAATCTTCTCGGCCCTACATACCAACACCTTTCTACTTCCACAAAAAAAAAAAATACACGAATGTCATGAATAAAGAAAAAAAAATCAGCAAACCTGGCTAAACCAGGTCGTTACTGGCTAAAGAGCTATCTGCACACGATTACGCATAAATAACACATTGAAGATTTCCACTAAGATGATTTCCACAAGCAAGCTAACGCTGCAGCTGTAGTATCATTTCCAAACTACTGCAAGAGATCACAAGATCACCTCCAAGCCGTAAAAGACTTGATAAAACACACCCCAGAGAGCGGCCTTGCAGGAGCAGAGAGGCCACCGTTCACCCCCACGGCCTGCTTCACCCCCCGGGGCGCCATCTCTGCGGAGGAAAGGGCGCGGGGCGCAGGTGCCCACCTTTCGCACTGCTTGCAGAAGTTGACGGTGAGCTGCTTGGGGATGCCCTCGGTGATGTCCACCCGTGCCCGCAGGCAGCCCACGCACATGTTGGCCGGGTTGGGCGGGATGGGCACGCCGCACTGGCAGCAGAGGCTTGAACACAGGGAGGGAAAGTCAGTCACGAACGGCAACCCAGAGGGGTGACAGCCGCGGGCAGCCTCGATGGAAACCGAAGGTACGCGCAGGCGACTTTTTTCCCCCCTCCGAACAAAAGCGGTGGCCCAGGAGAGTCCTCACCCTCCCCAAGGGCTGATTACTGCTGGGCACCTCTCCCCCCCGGCAACCGGGCGCCCCTCGCCCGCCGCGCTGAGGCCGAGCGCGGCCGCGCCGCCACCCCGCTTACACGCTGCCCTGGCTGGGGGCCGCCGGCCCCGCCATGTACTCCATCGCGGCGCCTCGGGGCGCGCCCGGCCGAGGAGGGAGGTGCCTGCCGGCAGCGAGAACACGCGGCCTAAAGCCGGCTCCCGGGCGGCAGGGCTCGGAGGCGGC
>VXAL01014263.1:366663-394430 GCA_013399475.1 Chauna torquata | reverse complement strand
TTACTCCCCCTGGCTCAAATTCGGAAATTGGATGAGGTGCGAGCAAGGGCAGCAGTAGTCGCTGCCAGGGCCAGGGGGCCGTGAGGGCTGCAGCGGGCCCCGCCAGAGCCGTGGGGAGCGCGGCCCCAGAGCCCCTGCCCGCGCCTGGGGGTTGCCTGGAGCACGGCGTGTTCTGTGCTATAGACTTTGTCTTGAAAAAAGGAGTTTGAAGCGAGTTATCGAGACAGTAGATGTTGAAGCAGAGAGAAAAGTAGTACGTTGGTAAGATTTTATTGGAAGGCCGTGAGCTGAGGATGGCCCGCAGCTGCCTTCCGCGGGGGGGATAGTCTGCGTTGGGCCCTCGTGTGGGGTGCGGGGGAGCTCTCGGGAGGCTTTTCTGCTTCACCCAGCTGAGAAAAATGAAAAATAGATAAGTGCATTTTAAACTTGCTGGTATATGTACACCACTTGCAAATAACGGTTTAATTAAGTGAACTTTTTCTTTGAAAGAAGTGGACAAATTGTTTTTGTCAAGTCAATGGAAAATTCCACCTTCAGGAGTGGTACAGAAATAACATGTTTCTCCTGGCTAAACTACTGAGTCAACATTTTGTTTCCTACTTTTTGTCTTTTGCTGTTTTGTGACAGTGGTACATTTATATCATTTCTAAAGGAGTTTAAAAAAATTGTATCTGAAAGATTCTGCAGCTGCTCTTTTTTTTTTTTTTTTTTGGTAATAGTACTTCAGTTTGCTTTCAGTATATATTTTAAACTTCCCTTTTTGTATCTTTTCTGCCTTCAACACAGACAACTTTGTTGCAAATGCCAGGAGGCTGCAAATGCCAGGTGTTCTGATAGTTCAGTTTTATTCTCTAAAATTAAAAGTGAAAAACTTCTGGATGCTACAAGCTAGGTTTTGCAAAGTAAACCAAACTCCCTGAAATACACGGTCAAATCATGGAATTTGGTCTGTCCTTTTTTTACCCCTGCCTGTGGTGTGAATCTGTGCTGCCTGGTGTTTGAATCAACCTGCATGGTTAATGTGCCCAGCAGGAGTGTGCATACAGCAGCCACTTATTTTGTATTTTTCCCTTGGTTGTTAGATTTATGTTCTAATTTATTTTTTCACAGAAATGTGCTACATTCATTTATTTGCGCGGGGATTGATCTGGCAGGTATTGTGCATTCTCAAATCCTGCTGCAATTGGGATGAGCTGATGCTGTCAGCAATACAAAGGAGGTGGCCCTTTTCAACAGTAATTAATTCTTAAAGGTTGCTGCTAATTTATCCTCAAGAAATACTACTTTGAAGCAGTTTTGTTATTTTCACCTGTTTATCAAATGCAGCTGAACTTCTCCAAATGCTTCTTTAACTGCATTTTAAAAGGAATTTTTTACATTGGTGGAAAGAGTAAGAATAGGGATGTTTGGCATTAAATTCATATAATTTTCAAAATCAATACTGGAAGTATTATCTTCAGGTTTCAGAATTAAATACCTACCTTTTGCATCTGCCTGCAACTTGTCTCTTTGTCTCTCTAGAAATGAAAAAGAATAAAATCAATGTGGATTAACTTTGTCTTTTTTTTAGTCTTCCTGTATCTGAGCACTAATTTCAGATTTTTTTTCTGAAAACACTAATTAAAATATTTGTGACTGTTCCTGAGAGCGGGGTAATAGATTATTTGATGGTGCTGATACTTGTAAGTGAAGAAGCAAACAAGTATTTCAGCTGGGGATTCAGTTTTGATTTGAAGTCGTTATCAAGCATGAGTGAGTAAGGGTCCTCATCTTGTCCCTATTTTATAAAGGTCTAAACTATGATAATTGTTAGATTGGATTGTTAGTCCTGAGTGTGAAACTTCCCCCAGACTTGACTGACACTCATGATTTTCTTAAGGGAGGATGCAGTTGCAGTAGTAGAGTAACAGCATTTTATTCTGTTGTCAATGATCTACCATCTTCCTCTTCATGACGGCCGGTTCCTAGCAAAGCCATGTTGGATTTTACAAAAAAAAATTATTTAAAATTACATTTTACAGAAATGAAATATTTAAAAACTCTGAAGAGTTCGTTTTCCTGGCTGGTGCTTTTCCCCCAGGGCAAGAAAGACTTCTGAACTGGTGTGAGTTCAGCAGCAGCCCTGTGAGGGCAGCAGAGGGACTGGGGCTGGATCTGCCTGGAGGGCAGAGGGCTTCGAGGGAACCCAACAGCTAGCCAGAGGATGAGGAGAAGGAGCCAGGCTCTTTACAACCGTGCGTGGTGGGGGGTGAGAGGCAACAGGCGTAAGATGAAACAAGAAAAGTTCAGCCTGATTATATGGAAAACCTCTTTCACCATGAAACAGGTTGCCCGGGGAGTTTTGCAGTCTTCATCCATGAAGGGTTTCAAGCCTAAGCTGGTTAAAGCCTTGAGCAACCTGCTCTGGCCTTGTATTTGACCCTGCTTTGAGCAGAAGATTAGACTAGAGAGCTCCTGAGGTCCCTTCCAGCTCATGTTATTCTAAACAATATCTTTTTTTTCAAAGCTTAAGAACCAAATATCCAAGCCTGGCAGGTTTAAAAGCACCAAGTTTCTCTTCTCTGCCCCACCCATCAGCTTCTCTTAAGAATTGTTCCTTCCCTTTCAGAAAGAGGCCTTGAACTTCCCCAGGGGCGGAAAATCAGAGCAATGAATACCTTTTTTTCCTGGATCCACTCCTAATATAGTTTACCTGCTACGCTAAAAAAAATGAAAACTTAGTGGGATTGCTGTCAACTACGCTGTCGTAACTCATTAATTAAGTTACATAATACTTTGGTTTAGAAGGAGGAGTTTGTACAGACTGTTTGGGTTACATTGCATTCATGGCTTGCAATAACCGACCGTTCCCGTTGGGTAGGAGCTCCTTCCTTAACGTGCTGACAGTTCAGTATGTTTGCGGGTCAGGGTTTTTCTGCATGTTTTCACTCACAATGGAGAAAAGCAGAGCAGAATTGCACGAACATGTTGCATGAGGTCTATTTAATACAGAATATCCTCATGGAAAGGAAGAGTTGCTTTGGTTGCTTAAAAGTTGCTTTGGGGACTAAAAATCACAGGCTGTCAAGCTGTCTGACTTGTTTTTTCTACTTTGGTGCGTTTTCCTTTGATGGGCTTGTTGTGTTCTACAGACTTTTGCTCCTCTGAAGCTATGTTTCTTTGCAGGCCTCTCTGGAGACTTACTACAGATCATTTTATTTTAAAAAAAAAAAAAAAAAGTGTTTCACTGAACTGAAGTTTCGTTTCTGTGCTCTTCAGAACCCCTGCCGTACAGTGGGTGTTGTATAGTTTTTGCTTTCAGCCCCTGATGGATCACTTGATTTTTGATTTAATTTATGAAATAATACATTTGTTGTAAATTACGGGCTTTCACTTGGCGAGTCTTGTGTTGCAAGAGGGGTAGGACAAAGCCTGTCATTTATGGGAACCACATCTGTGAAGTCACCAGGAGGAGAATTTGATCTGAATAATACTGTTTCCACTGCAGATTTATTTTTGGCTGCAGTTTTCTCCACCTTATTTCAGTACTAATATATAAAACTCTGCCTAAGCTCAATGCACAGCCACCACCTACTGTCAGTTAAAATCGGAACTGCGTTCTTTGTAGTCACTGAGGTGTTGCCCCTGTAAGCTCTTGCTGCTCTATGGCTACCGCACATTCAAGTAAGATTCATATGTTTTAAGCTGTCAAAGTATTGTTGTAGTCTTCTGAAACATTTTATGTCTTTGTATGCAGTAAACAAGACAAAAAGCAGACCATAAAATTTCTTGAGAACTTTGACAATGGTAGGTCTGGGTTTTGGATCTTATTTGTGCAGAAAGCTGCTTAAATCAGCGGCAGTGCGGTGCAGAGTGAAGGATTTCACCATCTCTTCATAATGAGGATTCAGTATTCAAAGAAATGCTGGTATTATTGTAGCTGTTGAGATGAATGGCGTTTCGTCTAAATCAGTGGCGTTTTTAGGAGTGGCTCTGTGGGTAAGATCTATAGGCTGCCAGTAGCCAGAGATCTGACATCTCAGGAAATCCTCCGTGGTACAAATCATTCCAAAGAGGGCCAGATTTGCGTAGGCGTGAGTGTTAGTTCTCTGGTCTCTGGGGCTCTGAAGACCAGCAGAGGCTATCAATTTCTGCTGAGCGTGTGATCACCAAATGTCTGTGGTAATGTCTGTAGCAAAAATAATGGCTATGGATTTATTTTTTCAGCCCTGTCAAGCCACACCAGCTTGGTTCTTGGTGGTTAGCTTTTCAGTCCAGATCAGTCCCTGAAATTAATATGCTACGCTTGGGGAGACTGCTGGCTGTTTTAGCCATCATATGCTGGTTACTGTCTTACTGAGATCTGGACTCACAGGCGCACTGCAGGACATCTGCTTTAAAACCAGGCACCCATCTCCTCACAGCCATGCCTGCTGTAACGGGACTGTGCGAGGGGCACCGAAGGGGATCCTGGGTTGGGAGAAGGCATTGCGCGAGTACGGGCCGGTTCTTCGCTGTTGCGTGCGCGCGTTGGGCAGTCCTCGTGGCAGTCTGTAAAGCTGCAGCCTGGGGACGGAACGGTTGGGCTCAGGAGTGTCCCGCTGCGGCCTGGATGTGCTCAGCCTGCGTGCTCCTGGCTTCTTTCTCGTTCGTTCGCAGTGAAACACCATGCACTGCTTAACGACGTGTTTAAGCCAGAAATAAGAAACTGGCAATAACTGCTTACCTTCCTGGGGCACGTGTGTGCACCTGTGTGGAAACACCACACGAATTACGCTTCTAACGTGGGCCGAGGCGCGGAGTGGCTTTTTCTTTCCCTGCGAATGTCTCTGGAGCTGTTGTCTAAAGTGTGAGGTGGTAACTCATCAGGACATTTCAGTTTTCACAGCTCCGTTTAATTTCCCTTTTCACCCAGGAGCTGCAGGAGTTATAAGACTCTGCACAGGCACTGCCGTGAATTTGAAGAAGGCTTTGTAAATTCTGGCAGCTTGGGTGATAAAGCTGTCAGGTCTCCACTACCAGCTACTCCAGCAGTAATGATTGAGAGTGGAAAGGGCGAGAGTGAAAAACGTTGTTCCTCCTTCTGTGACTGCTGCTGTCTAAAACTGACGTAGCATTTCAACGTACGCCCGGTGGCATGGAGTTGTTAATTACTCCGTAGGATTCCCTGAGGTCTGAAGCATGGCAAGCAGCATGCGTTAGTTTTTATTGTGCATTTTTTCTTTGCAGAGTTTGGGGATGTAGAGTGATTTAAAATGTTTTGTCACTTTTTTTTCAGTGTGGATTTACAGGCTAGCGTGTGAGTGTCTCGGAAATGAATATTCAGTGTAACAGAGCGAGTACTTCATCCTTTGCGTCCGTGTCTGTACGGAGCTCCGCTCGTTCAAGCGGGGATGGTGGCACTGGATGCTCCTGTGGTCCCATTTAGGTGTAGGAACCTTTCAGAGGATATTAAGTCACTGATGTATCTCAAAAATGATGTCTTTATCATGGCACAGAAAGAACACAGTGAAAAATAATTCCTTCAGAAGAGAAGCGTTATCGTGGCAGCAGTCGGAGTGCTGCGGTAGTCACAACAGGGTGTGCAAAAGGCCCTGCTCTCCCGCAGCCCAGGCCTACGAGTTTGTCCCCACTGTGTGTCCTGTCTTCGTGCAGCTCTGTTTTGAAACGCGGAGGTCCGTAGCTTCTGCAAAGGCTGAGGCCACGGTCGAAGATCATGTAGTGAAGTTTTAAATAACTATTTCTTCTAATCTGTTACAGAATCAGAAAGCAATTAAAATATGTATAAAAATCATATAGAAATATGAAGCTTGACAGTGTATACACTACACACATCTCATTAACCTGTCTAATAATTAGAACAGTTGTATATTTAATTTGGTTATGAAGATCATAAATTCCTTACTTTCCTGAATGAGGGATGGGATGGAAATCGGTCTACGTACTTTTTTACATCCTAGAACAAACCTTTTCACTCTGCCATTAATTTTATCATTATCAACAGCTGTAGCAAGTTTTTTCAGTGTTGTTTTTCCCTGGTTCATCCCTTCCAAGAGGCGCATTTTAGTAAATGCTACAGTTAATCCCATTAACCCAGAAACCAGTCATCAGAATGATTTGTAGAAATGGAGACGGCATAGAGGCAGAGGTTTTATGGAAGGGCCAAGATGCTAAAGTTGAGAATGCTCGTTAATGAAAAATCTCCCTCTCTCTCTGCATATTGCTGTCCTTGACCCTGTCCTTTGCATCAGGAGTGGTCCTTGCCTGGCCCTCCCTGGATTCAGATCGCTAAGCCAGTAGAAATCTAAGCGGAAAAGAGCCAGTAGTTGTTGCTAGTAAAGAGCTGTTTGGTGAACACAGACATCTGCTGGAATCATACCCTGGTGAAATGCATATTCAGTTTGCACTGATTTCTTATCCTTCCTTCTGCTGTTCTTCAATAAGTACTAAATATTTATGCCATGCACTACTTTTCTGCTGTTACTGTCATATTCTTTAGGGTCTGTATAATCTGCTACCATAAGCACACTACTTCATCTTATGCTGTATTATGTGGGCTATCCAAATATTTAACCAATGTGCACATTGACAGTTGAATTATATGAATGATGCTGAACACATATGCAACTCAAGATGAGTTTATCCTAGGATTTGCAATAAATTTTGTATCTGATATTTGAAAGTACTGCTCAGTCTCTGAGCTACCAAGCAATACTGAAGTCATAGCATTAAAAAGGATCTGTGCAATATGTAGGGAAAGCAAGCACAGCATTTAAAAACAATTTTAACACAGGTTTGCTGTCATTCTTATATGCAGATGACTGGGTCCTTGAGTAAATAGCTGTACATAGTTTGCTTGAAAGCTCAAGTGCCAAAAGGCAGAACAGTGCTTGTGGAAATGTGCCAGCCAGAACAGCTGGCTCACAGCGGCTTAATTTTCAGTAGAAAGTTCAATAAATAGAAGAAGCAGAGAATGAAAAATTCACGGGAAAGATATTCCTGTGGTTAATTTAACAGGCCACCTGAGGTCACTATTCCCTCACACAAACTGGATCCAGGAAAGGAGCCCATGAAGCTCCCAGAGGCGCTGTTGGGACTCCTTGCCCAGCCGGAGCTGCTCTGACCTTCCAACAGGCAGGAATCCGTACCGGAGGGTTTGTCCTGCTCTGGCCTGCTCTTTTCATTAGCCATGTTAACTCACATGTAAAGCTTCCAGGAATCTAAGAACAAAAGCAAACTGTGTTATGCATGAGGTTTTGTTTTAATATTTACTGTGTAGTAAATTTGGGATACAGAGCAACATGCGCAGCTTCTGGGACATTTGGCACTGCCAAGTGACGAATAAAAATACCATGATGTAACTCTAGAAGTATATTAAAAACATCAAGGTGGATATACGGGAAGGGTTGTGCAATAGGAATTACAGACTTCTGTGGTCCCTACCTGTGTCAAATTTAGTTTGTATTAAGACCATGATTATAATTATTCTATAATTATAATTACTCTGTATTTTTAGCTATCAAGGTCCTAAACAAGCACGTGTTCCGAGCAATTTCACTCATCTTCCTATTGCATCAAGTAATAATTTGGAGGAATGAAATAGCTTCCATTCAGAGAGCAGACAAATAAAAGCATATTCAGTACTCGGAGTGAGGAATAAAGGTGGGGCTGTGGTCCGGTGAGCTGCTTAAGGACTCAAGGCAGAGGCAGCAGCTGGTTGCGCCCGCAGTTCTTGAAGCTGTAGGAGGCCTTCTACAGGAACGGTTTGTGCCTCGCCTGCGTGCAGGGTGATAACTCTCAGTTTCCAAATTTAGTTCCACACCCCCTCCCGCCAAAAACAAAAAAAAAAAAAAAGCAGCAGTAGCTCCTGTCTAGCTCCGCAGGTACCAGCCCTGCTGGGGCATGGGCCCCAGGGGGGGGCATCCTCACATCCCCTCCATGGATTGCTGCTCTTCTCTGCTGCTTTCCTTTTTTCTCTTACCCTTTTTCCCCCCCTTGCAGGCAGCTTCCCCTACACAGCACTGTTTTTGCATTTGCAGTCTGGGATTCATTTACCCACCCTAGTTATGGCCTGTTCCTTCAGGAGAGGAGGTCTCTCGTTGCCTTTTATTGGTTGCAGCTGTGAAGTTGCAAACATTATTTCAACAATGCAGCAAATACAGAGCCGGGCTTGGGAAGAGCTGCTTCAGCTTGTCTTCTGTGGCCTCAGGGAGTGCTGTGGATGGCAGGAATAATATCACCTATTTCCTTTGGGATGTGACACTTCCAGGCACTGCTTTCTGTGAGATAACCTGCACTAAATTTACGAGGATAGTGCTCCAATTATTTTCCAGTTTTTGCCTATTTCTTCAGTTCCTTGTAAGGAATCCAATTAGCAATCCAATTTATAGTACGAGCCACAAACATTATTGCTGCTGAACTTCAGAGGTAAGAACAAAGAGATCTGCGAAGACACTTCTTTAAAATAGCTTTGCAACAGAAACCTGCTTATTGTGTCACTCCAGCTTTAGCTGATCAGTAGATAAAACCTGTGCATTACATCACCAAGCTTTAATGAGCTTCACTGCAGCACAGATATCTGTAGTTTAGTTTCCTTTAACTAGGTAATGTGCTGCATGAAACTTGCATATAGCATGTTTGATCCAGTGCAGTTTGGAAGTGCAGGGTGTACTTCCTGGATGATGTTTGAGAGAGCAGCAAGTTAAATTCGGGCTGTGTGAGGGGTACCACGGAAAGGTGGGTCAGTGCTGCGGTTTGTCAGCAGAGGGGATAGTTCTCGGTCTTGCTCTGTGTCGAAGCAGTGTGGAGTAGCTGGATGCTCCGAAGGTGCTGGTTTTGTGCAAACCATGTCCTGCTGCTGCAGTCAGAGGCACACTGGATGCCTACAGCAATTTCATGCTGAAAGGCATCCTCTGCTTTCTGAGTTCCTGGGGAGTTTCAAGAGTTACTGCTACACCTGTCGTGGGGTTAGCAACAGGTGAATTTTTCCCACTAGCCTTTAAAAAACAAAATAACCCAAACCATAATGTCACTCGAATCAAGTTGAACAAGGAGACATCCTTGATTCATGAAATAGGATCCTTTTCTGGGTGTTACAAGGGAGCATTCTCCTCGTGCTAACTTCTGTTCCTTAACACCTCCTGTCCCCCATTTCATGTTTATCAAACATCACCGGTTATTGTTGCTCAATAACCACAGAAACCAAAGCTTTTACTTTATCATCAGTACAACTTCAGTAGCTCAGCCTCTACGCTGTCTTATGAATGTGGTGTCAAAGAAACCCTCTTTGCTGATCAGTTCTCCGTTGCTTTATAATACTTGGCTTTTCTGCTGAGACTGCAAACAAGTTGCTCTCCTGTTTTGCAGAGGGGTGGCAGTCTGTGCATGGTACCGGTACCTGCCTGTCTATCCAGGAGAGCCTGCGCGGAAGGTACAGCCAGTGCCCACAGACTGTCCAACTTACCAATCTCTTTTACTACTTTTTTTTTTTTAACTTATAAAAAATCATGACTGGTCTTGCTGCTCAGTTCAGTGTTGTTTACCAGGGTTGGGGAACAGCCGTACCCGAGATTTAATTTGAAGCCAAAGCATGGACAGGAACCAGGAAGTCTTGCTTTACTACTGGTATGTTTGTTACCTGTACCAGGATGCATTAGACTTGAAGCTCAAACTCAGAAATAATTGTTTTAAAAAGGTAAATATTTGTTCATCAGGTCATGATAGGAATCTTAGAGACTATTGTACAGTAGCTGTTTGCTTTCCACTAGCCTTTTGTAACCTTTCATGTCTCGTCTAGAAACATCTGGTTCCATCAGTCGGCTAAAGGAGACCAGGCGGAAGGTGTGCTGCCTGCCCTCAGGGGCGTGGAGCTGCCAGGAGAGGAGCCACGGCAGCGTGAACTCTGGACGCTGGCATCAGTAGCATAAATCTAGTGTCGTAGAATTTATATTTTCAGATATTAGCACTTTGAGTCCTCCTCTGAGAACTCCTCGCTCCAGCTAGCTGGAGACAAAACCAAGCAGAGAAGTCAGAAAACAGCTCAGTGAACTTGCTCCAGAAACAAACTTGTATTCCGTGTCCTTTGGTTGGGATGTGCACTGTTCCCCCTCCCTCCATCACTGCTTTTGTGGGTGGAAGCAGACAGCAGGAGTGCGTCGGAGGCGTGTGGGGCGTTTCAAAGTGGATGGAAGAGCCAAAGATTAATAGTTTATAGGGAGAAGGAGGAGAAAGGAAAGGAGACGTTGTTGGTTAAAACAACGGGTAAAACAAATGGAAACAACGATCACACCTTGCAAGGGGGCCATGCAGAGCCAGCTGGAAAGGCAGGTGATGCAAAACTACGGCAGGGGGTGAGTCGCCTTGCACCGGGCTGGAGCAGCCTGAGGTCTGCTGCAAGGCATGGAGCGCAGCGGGGAGAGGTGCTGGGTGGTTTTGCTTTTGCCCACGCTTGATGCCTTCTTCAGTAAGCAATGGTAATGTCCCGGGAGTCACTGTCCCAACCTCGTATCACTGGAATAACCCTCTGAGGCCGGGCTGGACTGCAATGTAGTCCAATTCGAGGGGGCCCAGGGCAAAAAGAGCCTGAGAGCTTATCTGCATGATTGTAGGTAAGTTGTTCCTGAGAGATTTGAAATGATAAATCAAAATTGCATAAACAGTCAGGAAAGGAGAACATAGAAGGAGGAGGACAGGGATGCTCTGCCCTCCCAGGGCTCTGCCAGACCACTTGAGCATTTTAGCAAAAAGTGTCACACCAGTGGTAACCTAGGACATTACTGAAGTAGCAGGCTTGGCAAGTGTAATGGCAGATAGTCCTATGCATTTTATTATAATTCATCAAGATAAATTCTCAGGAAGAGGTGTTGCAATTTTAGTGGGTTGAATTCGTCTTCCCACCGCTCCCATCGTGCTGGCACAAGCATGACAGGGAGATCTGACACATCCCTATTAAAAGATGTCTGTACAGGTGTTGCTCTGCTATAAAATTGCAAAACTGGAACTTATTATATGTATGGTAGACTTTTGATGTAAAGCCACAGACTGTAGACTGCTCTTTGTGAGTGGAAACTTCCACAGCTGCTATGAATGCTGGCAGTTCATGATTTATATGAGTGCATGCATTTATACAAAAGACAACCTCAACGATGCTAGTTTTGTTATTGAAGATTTCTTGGGAAAACAGGCCAAATACCCAGGGTTGTTGCAATAAGATGCTTAAGTCAGTGCCCTTGTCCTGTTTTCTTGCACTGATGTTTGGATCGAGTGGATTTTAGAAGGTACAGTAATTCCAGATAGAAAGCTGATGTTGAGCTGGACTCTGAAGTATTTTGATGCCACCAAAAAGATCTATGTTAAGCTTTTGGATACCAAGATATCTGGACTAATGGATTACAAATTAGTCATGTCTATCCAGATGTGAACGCTTTAATGCAGGAAGCAGTTAGTATTTCTTGATGTGTCCTCACACTATGTGTGCCGCAACGCTGACAGCTGACCACAGTGCTAGCTGTAGGCACGCTCACCATAATAGTGGACTAATTCTGCTTGATATCATCAAGTTGTGCCTTTTATTCTGATATGAGACAAAATACTGTAAAGGGAAGTAAAAAAAAGTATATATGTGTGATTTGGAGAGGTTTTCTTGGGATCTGAGTGTTATCTGACTTGAGTGAAATACCCGTCATGTATGTTGTGTACGGCATCTGGGCAAGCCACCAGGATGTATGGAGTTGGACGCATCTACTTGCTTTGCACCATCATTTTTCCAGCTGTTACTTCATAAATCAGTCAATTGTTGCGCATGTGGCAGATAATTAACGTATATGGGCTACCAGGCTTCTCCTGTTGTGCAATTTGCGGCTGTGGGGAATGCAAAGAACTGATACAAGCTCTTTTTGCTGCCAGCCAGAAGATGGGTGAGGCTATTTGCTGTGCCTTGTCACCCCATCATTTAATTACTATCCTGAAATCCCATTACAGCCCTCTTCGATGGTAGGAGGCTTTATTCTGAGCTTGGCCTCAGTTGTTTTGTGTCAAATACTCCTTGATGTACATTTTACTGGCAATTTATCTTCCTGTTCGTTTTTTTTCTTTTTTTAAACATCTAAAGTCCGTCAAGATTCATGGCATGTAACTCATCCTTGAATATGACCTTGAAATAATGAGATATTTCTGATCTATTCCCTGATTATGAAGCAAAGATAGGAGCTGTCTGAAAAAATAACTGAAACATCACCCTAGCTGACAATATGTCTATTCCTGCCACCGCCACCATTTACCTTCCTTTCCTCCCCTCCTCCCCCTTTGCTCAGTCATTGTAAGGACGCAGACTGTTTTTTCTTACAGATTTGCCAGATTTACCCTGTTCTCCATCTCCTAGATATTTCTGCTCTCCTCTCAGTCCTGGTTCTTAGCTTTTGTCTCCTGCCTGCCTGTGTATCAGCAGTAGGCTGCATATGATTCCATGATTCCAGGATTCTGATGCAAAGGGTACACATGCATCCTTTTAATTTCACTTTTAAACCAAGACTAATGGCTCTTTGTAACTGAGAAAGTATAGCTTATATTAAGCCACATAAAGCGATTTCTACAGCTTATTTCCAGCTCAGATCTTCTTTTTCCAATGTAAGGTGGCCTCGGTTATCCTGGTAACAACTCTGGGACAGCTTCACTTTGGGCTCTCTCTGTTGAAACACCAGGATCATCACCATTTATCAGCCATAAACTCTAGTGATGTAGCAACTACTGCAAGCAGCCTCTGAAATAAGGGTGGAGCAGACACCAATGATGGCAAGAGTCTCGGAGCTGATTCTTACCTCTGCCTGTGAATCATGGCCTTGGAGCTAGGGAGTTCCCATAAAGGTGCCAAGAGTTTTTTTCGTAACCTGGGCTCTTCAAATTCAGTGGCAAAGTATTGCTTACTCTGAGGAATAAATGACAAAATTGGTCATGCTTTGAACCAAGCTATCTTCATTTAGCTCAAGCCAAGTTTTCCTCACTGCGTGTAAGGAAAGGGAGTGAAGAGGAGCCTGCTTCGTTTCGGTTCTCGCTGCTGGAGCTGCCATGCTGGAGTCACGGGACGGTGCCATCACCGTGTGCTCACGTCCAGCCCTTCCTGCCTCGGGGGGACCTAGGCAGGCATACCTTCTTTGTCAACTGACAAACACTGCCATTACACTGAATTTCCGGTCTCCTGAGATTTAAGTACCGAACATTTCGATAACTTTGCCCCTGATTCCCTTGGCTGCAACAAGTTCGAGGCAGGTCTGCATGTTGCGTGAAGCTTTCGGTGGCTGTAGTAGCTGAGGATGCGTACTTTAGAAGAAGTCTAGCTTTCCTACTGACTCCCAGTTTTTCAGTTTCTGATCAGGCTTTCGTCAGAGGCAAAAACCAATACAATCCCAATGAGGCCCTTGAGGGCTTGTACAGGAAAATACTCTGGGCAGCTGGGGACTGTGAGTGCAAGCTAAGAGACACCAGGTAAATTAGGTGGCGGCAGAGAAGGTAGGTTTATTTTTCGATTGTAATTTTGTATCCCCTTTGTCTGATGAACCATCCCACTATCTTTCTGGAAATAATGAGGAGCCCACTTGATTTTGGAGCTGTTTTAGAAGAGGATGAGGGAGTTGTGCTGGGAGGTAGGGCAAGGTGGTGCAGCGGGGAGATGAGGCTCTGAATTCCTCCTCCTCCAGCGATCAATGCCTGGGGCAGAAACTCCTTCAAAGCAGGAGGGAAGCGAAACCATGGTCGCTCCTTGCTCGGCCAGCCCTCAGTCCGTCTGGGCCGACAGCAGCAAACATCACCTCCCCAGGCGGGAGAGCCACGAGCAGCCCCGGCTCTGCGGGGAGGCTGGCGGTCGCGCTGCCGGCGGGGCCGTGGGGCAGCCGATGTCTCCTGCGGGCCCGCTGCCCCGTGCTCGCATCCCCGAAGAAGGCTTACTGGTGACCAGTACTCCAGAAAGGAGAGGAGTGGCTCTGCTTATCGTGTTTTGTCACCAGATTCTGCTGTTGTCAATACCTGCACACAGTCCAGATAAATAAATAATCTTATCTTGGTTAGGAAGATATCTGGAGTTACCGAACAGAGGGAAGTAGGCTGCATGCAGAAGGCAGTTTGTGGTAGGATAAGAACAGTGACTTGCTGATATAGCTGCGGTTTGGTATTGTAGGAGTAAATAATGAAGATGACTTGGCTCACACAGCTGAGAGGGCAGCACCACTTTTGGTACGGCATTGGGTGTTGATCCCTTTGTGTGACTGTGAGAAAGTCCTCGCAGGTTCAGTAATGTTTAATTTGAAAATTAGCCTTTTCTGCTTCAGTTTTCAAATGCTAAGCCTGGCATGCTGCCACTTGTCCACATCCCTGCCCTGGGGTGCAGTAATCCATCGGAGAGAATCGGCCCGATTTTGGCAACCGCATTCTGATGCTGTGCGAGTGTAATGTGGTTCTTACGGGTCTGTTGACTGCCACTACACCCGGCTGCTCTTCTTGGGCTTAGCGAGCCACTTTTACGATGGCTTAAACAGTTTTTTTCCTAGCTTCCAAGTAGTTAGGGAAATGAAACTCTAGAAGTGGAGTGTTGCCTTGGTAGGAGGTGAAGGGAGACAGACACGAAGTGTCGTGTTCAGGGCCCTCCTCGGCATGCTCTGTGTGCTTAGGTGGCTTCCCTTTATGTACCCCGTTTGCTACCTGCAGGCAAGTTTCAGAGAGGTATCTCTGTGCAGGCACATTTCTCAAGCATTACAGTTTTTTGCATGCTGTTGGTTTGTATCTGTTTGCTATTTTGGAAAGTTTAACCAAAACAGGGCCTTCATAAAAATGATTATTTAAAATACGTTAACAACGTTTTTCACTTGATAAAAACTTTAGGGCCTTGTTTCCTTTAGCCATAACTGTATGAGTGGCTACCAGTGGAAAAACAAAAATTTGCTGTATTTGTATCGAAAGCAAGAATCTTAAATAACGGTCAAATAACAGCAGTGATAAAACTTTAGAAAAAAATTGTACTTGAACATCCTTAGGATTTCAAAACTTCAGAAACATGGGGTCTCATTTTCAGGGAATTCCATGTAGATAAAATCAGACATGCAGATGATGATCTGTCTCCACAAGTTTGAGCCCAGATGCCCTGAAGATGTGTAGGAAGGGCAATGGCAGCACTTCTCCACCTGCCCCTTTAGGCTATTTTGCCAATCTTCTCTAGAAAAATCTAGAGAAAGGATGGCAACATAGCATTCACCGCTGAGTTCAGGCATTTCTCTTTCTTCTGTCAGGTAAGCAGTTAGACAGGAGCCACTGTAAGGCTCTCTTGGGGAGTGAGAAGAACTGGGAATATCACACTTCATGTACGTTAATGCCACGGTTCATGTTGGCTGAGGTCTGCTGGCGGCTGATCGTCAGCGACGCCTGCATCCCACTGACCACCTT
This sequence comes from Chauna torquata, assembly GCA_013399475.1. Classification (NCBI taxonomy): domain Eukaryota; kingdom Metazoa; phylum Chordata; class Aves; order Anseriformes; family Anhimidae; genus Chauna; species Chauna torquata. Next base: position 379,025 of record VXAL01014263.1, on the reverse strand, counting down.
CTGAGCCAGAAACTGCTGCTACTCTCGTTCAAGCTCTGCATTTTAATTCACATGATAGAAGAAATACAATGAAATAACGTACAAATAACCCTACCCTGGCCTCTAGATGTGTGCTGGTAATGATGCTGATCCGTATGTGTCTTGTGTAAGACCACAGCTAAGGAAGAGGTCCAGGGAAGCTTTCCTTAATAGTCTTAATGGAAAAGGCTTCCCGGACGGGCTTTGGGAAGATGCTTCTGGAGGTTCGTTGTCTGGACACGTGTAGTCACCCTCTTCAATGGATTTGGGAGGTGAGCCATGAAATTGGCCAGGAAACTTTTACGGCAGGATAAATGCTGGCTTTGATTAAATTGAATGAATTTTAAACAAGGGAGGTATGGTGCTGGCCAGCTGAGCTCAAAAATTTCTCGGTGCTTAATTTAATGATGCATTTGTACTTTCAGGGCGAATGCAGCTGGAATGGGTTCATTTCCCTTTCTGCTTTTGCTTCATTTACTGCTGTTGGGTTATTGGTTCTGCCCACTCTTAACGTGTTGGCTTTTTTGGTGTAAAAACTTCCAGCTGCTGTGGTCAGCCTGAACTACAACTTGCATAGGGTAATAATGGAGCAATTAACTACAATTAACATGGAGAAATAATGAAGCAGGAGAAAAGAGTGTCCTGCTAAGGTGTTTTATACAGAGCCCATCACTACACTCTTTGCAACGGAGTTGTTGCCCACATGCCACGCGTACCGAGCTGCGTGCTGGTGTTGCCGGCAGATCTCTGAAATGGGCACCCTCCTCCCAGGGCTTATTGCTGTTACAGCAATAGGTGCTTCTGTGTTGATATTCAGATACAATCTGATGAAAAACTTTTTCTATCATGTATGAACGGCTTCACCTGGGGAAAAGGATTTCAAAACTGGAGCAGTGTTTCCTAAGCTGTGGTATGGGCTCAAGCTGTGGGCAGTGGTGACCCGCCTCCTCTCTCTTTCAGCTGGGGAAAAAAAGTGATTCTGTTCACTGCAATGTGCCAAAAATGCTTTGGGAATCTCCCTCTGGAACCCGCTAATTTTGGACAATAAGTAGCTACTTTGGCTCCTTCTAGTAGGAAGGAGGAGTGAAAAGGATTGGAAAAATCTCAAAAGGCTTTTCAGCAAGGAGACTACCTCCTGCCCAAAAACTCCTTTGAAATTTAGTAAGCAAGCTGAATAACACATGCGCACACAAGTGTTTTCAATTAAGTGAGGCTGCAGGGGCCATCCCAAAGAGAAACAGCTGCTCCTTTCCTCCTTCTCCCCAGCACCTCTTGCAAAGCTAAACACAGATAACAGGAATAATAAGGGGGAGAAGTGCTTTACAGGACTCCCACCATGAGAGGTCAGTGGAAATTCCCTCTTCTTGCCTGTTTGCTTGTTCTATTTGCTTTAAGTTAAATGTTTAAATTGCAACATTACATCGGGGTGTGTGCTCCTTGAGATATGCAGCCTTTGCATACCTATAAGAAAGTGTTTTTCCTTGTACTGCTAACTGTGATAAACTGATAGGCCAGCGAAGCCTTCAGCCCTCACTTGAGCCTAAGCCACTCAATTGCTGTGCCACCAGCACCCACAGGTATTCTTTGCCTTAATTGGAAGCAAGGCAGTGGCTGTCCCCAAGAGAATTCAGGCACATTCATGATGTGCTTGTATTGGCAAAATGAACAGAACTACTTACAGTGGCACAGGTGTGAGCCAGAACCTGAGCACAACTACCAAATGTGATATGAATGTGGCCTCTGACCACTAAGAGACCTGTGCATCTCCAAGAGTTACCTTCAGCACCTTGGGAATAGGTTTGTGGAGTAGGATCTTCAACAATTTTGGTTTTTTGTGTGCTTCTTTTTCTTCTCCCCCCCTTCTCCACTGGAGAGAGGAGAGACCTCAGGCTGGAGCACTAATGAGGGTGAACACAGCAGTCCACGCACAGATCCATTTATGGAGCTCTGAAACCTTGCCCCAAAACACTTGCACCAAAGTGGTCTGTTTGCCATGATGTCAACCTGGACCATACGCACCAGGGTGCCTATGAGTAGAGAAAACACAGGAAGAGCCAAGTCATGCACTGAAGTATTGTTTCCAAAGAATAAAATTTTATTGTTTTCTGAATAACTGTATACACGTGTTCAGACCTGTTCAACCTTCAAAACATGTTTTGGTTTCCAAACAAATTTAGGAAGGCATCATTCTTTTAAGTGTGGCAGCTTGAGAAGGAAGTTTTTTTTTTCTCTAATCCTATAACTGTGCAAACATCATTTGAAAGCTATTTACATTTTACACCTCTCATTTTAATAACAGTAGCATCAGCTGTTGATACATGCACTGTATAACTAACATATGATTTGGCATTGATATTTGCTTTAGATATTGACTGAAAAACCAACAAATCTTCCGTTGTTTGAGAAACTTCCCACAGGCAATTAAAATACATCTCATTTCGTCTTCATAAAGGAGATCTCTTGAAGCACTCAGACTTCCCTGCAGTTGTTAAAATGTTACTTCCACTCTATTTACTGGATCATCTTCCCCTGGTGCAGCGTGTGCTTTGCTTGCCTTTGTGAATAGGAGCAGAAAGAAAAGATGTCTCGATTTTTCTTAAAGGTGGCAGGAGTGCAGTGACACAGAGCCAGTTCCATTTCTTTCTGCCATTTTCAGTAAACTGCAAGATTACCTACAGTCTGATTTTTTTATTTAGTTAGACCATCTAAACACAGAAGCAGCAACTTGCATGCAAAAAGCTGGATTCAAGTTTGTACTCCTATTACTTTCTCTTCTAATTTCATCTCCTACCCATTAAAAACCAGAAGACAGTAACCAGACATTAGTTAGTGCTCAAATCATGCTGTGTTTTACTCATCTCCTTACATTCTCTAACCTGGGTCAAAGGCAGCACAACATTTTGCCACAACATTCTGTTGGCAGAACTTCTTTCTGTGTAACCAGCATCATACCCTTCCTCACAGCCATCATAAACAGCCTTTGGTGTTCCCTGTGTGCCAGTACAACTAAATTAGGGTGCTGGGAGTGTATAAAACCATACACCTTAGAAACATGCGATTCTGACTACCTGCTTTCTGTTATAAGAAAGAAAGTCCTGGAGATGTTAGAGACTAGAAGATGGTCTTGAATGCAGGGGACTCATTGTACATGAATATTTTTCTTAGAGTGAGCTAATTTAATACTAGGTAAGTGTTGCATTCCAGGCGACATGTTCCATTATCACACAACAAAAGCAGGCCCGTGTTTAATTTAACTGGGACTGTGCAGCCAGTAGTCAGTGCATTATTCTGGTTTTCAGCTATGGTAATTGAGCAAGCCACATTTTGTAAGAGAGAATGGTATTTTCATAACTGCAAAACTTCTTCAAAATAAATACACAAAATTGTAGAAGACATTGCATTTCACACGTTGCAAGAGCTGCTCATCACTACTCAGGCAAGTTCAGTTCACGACGGAAACTGTGCTGTCAGGCTGGCCTCCAAATATCTGGGAGAAGAACTCAAAAGCCAGGCGGATGTGGATGGGGACGAAGACATACGCAGTGTACACCACCATAGCGAAAACAGTCACGGTGATGGTGTGGAACATGGACTGCTCCCAGGGCTCCAGCACGTAGCTGCAGGTGATCAGTAGGTACTGGTAGTACAGCCAGTAGATATAGTCCTTCACACGCTTAATATCCATCTTCAGCTTCCCGTGATTTTGAGAAGATGACCTGTAACGATAGAGAAGTCTGGATTACAGCTGCAGTGGAAAGAAGGACCTGGAAATAAAAACTGGTGGGGTGACCATCATTTCAAGTCCAATTCCACATGTAACGGTTACATAAAGTTCAAAAAGAAATAACGCATTGGTACCATCACCAGCCTCTACCTGCCTGGAGCGGAGGCAAACAGCCTGTAGCTCTGGGAAGTGCTCCTTGCAGTTATTAAAGTTGTATCACTTGGGCACTCAATTCCTACATTCCAGTTATGAGTGTGTTTGGCTATTCATTCTGCAGTAAGAATTAAAACCGCATTAGCTTGCAAAGGCGCGGGGTTCACGTGGAAGTCAGGGTAATACGCATTTAAAAAGGGAAGGCTTTGGGCCAGCTTCCATACATGTGGATGGCAGACTCTCATGCTCTGCAATAAAGATGAAATTAAAAGGACTGCTCTGTAAAATCTGCTTACTTCTGATAACCATTTGTTATTATTCTGCAACTGTTGGGAATAGAGACAAACTATGAAAAGGGAAAAAAAAGTAATCTCAGATTGCATAAGAAGTTCTTTCAGCTCTTTCCAAAGAAGTAAGATACACTGCAGATTAAAAGAGTATTTAGTGGAATTTACATGTCTAGGAAAGGATTTCCTCTCAGGTAGTAGCTTTATGCATTCATCGTTCCCATCTCCACACACAAAAGAGACTGGCTGAGCAAGTATTAACTAGGAAATAGGTTTTGCCTTCCACTCTTTTTATTAAAGTTGCTTTTCACTATTTTAAATAATCTTTAAATTCAGGCTAAAACCATCTGCTTAGAGAAAATAGAATAAGCAGCTGTACAAGCCTTCACAGAAAGACTCCTTTATGGGGCTTTTTGCAGGGGCTGAGTTTAAGGACACACATGCTGATGAGGTCAGCTCACAGTAAAAGGGAACAGCAGACTTTAGTCCTGCTGGAAAACCTTCCAGTATATGATTTTGGTCTACAATCTGTTGCCTAAAATGCCAGACACAGAGATGCTTGGACATGTCAGGTCCCTCCAGTCTTGTGTTCCTTAGAGAGCTTTAGGCAACAGAAGGTTTCTGTCCCTCAAGGCAACAAATACTAAGGTAACACTGGAAAATTTGCAGCCTGTGATTAAAATAACAATGGGCCACTCGTATAGGCCAAATAAATTACAGTATTCAGCCATTTACTGCCTTTGGAGGCTGTACAGTATATTCTCTCCGCAGTAAGGTAGTCTGTGGGTATTTACCAAAGGGAAGACAAATTACAAAAAACAAACAAACAGAAAAAAACAAAACCAAAACCCCCAAATTAACGATCACTGCTTTGTTTTGTAACGGCTTTACTTTGGTTACTGATGCGTACAGTTTTTGCGCAGCAGCTGCACTGCTAGGTGCACGCACCTCGGCGGCTTTATTTCCCCATCCGTCGGGCCACCGGCACTGCCGATTGCTCGGCTCAGCCTTCCCGCGCCACCTTGCAAAGGGAGCGCGCTGCCAGCCCGCCGCACAGCTCGCCTGCCGGAGACGCTGCACGGTAGATTTTTGCCCCCTCTTTCTTTGGGAAGGCAGCAGCGGCAGGCTCACCCTGAGCGCGGCAGCCTTTTGGGTTGCACTGGCTCTCCCATCGCCTCTCCAGCGCTGTCCCTCCTTCATCCACGTGCTGGCTCCTCTCCCAGTGTTTCTCCTCCCTCCCCTTGGCTTCCTAGCCAGCCCTCCTCCCATCTGCTCCCCGGTTGCTCCTCCACTCTCGACACCCCCACGAACACAACCTCTTTGCTGGCAGCAAGTGCAGGGAAACAGTAAACACCGTGCACTGAAACAGGGGGGAGGCTGGTTTGTGTTAGCAGATTTTTATGCAGAAAAGGTTCTGTACTTGCCCCATCCAGCCTTTACTTTCCACCAGCCCCTCTTCTTCTGTGTCCTCCAGCCTGCGGCACATTCCTCAAATTATCTTTTTCTCCTCCTTCTGCCAAAGCAGTCCCTTTCCTTCACTGCCATCTTCCCCTTATCTCCTAGACTACATCTCCCAGACCGAGAGGCCACCTACAATCATTTTGGAGGGCACGGGCCTTCCATTTTAAATCTAGCAGCGAGTATACGTGCAGTGAAAAGCTCAGCTGCAAGGCTACAGGCTGGGGAGAAAGGTCTGCTGTGGGTTTGTGCTGGTATGAATGGAAGGTGGTTCCTTTCAGATAAATGATTCTAAGGAAGGACTCAGGAGAGGCCTTAAAGCCTTGTAAATATTGCAAAGCCTGTAATAAAAATGACACAGCTGGCAAACTGTGACTCCCTAGGAGCCAGAAGTGTCTCTATTTATACCTTCTGCAAAAAGAGCTGCATTTTTCAATGAAGAGGTTAAGCCCTTGCCTATAGAAATGAAAACAGAACGATAAGGGCCCTCTTATGCTATCTAGGATTCCAGTATTTACACTGGGGTTATACCTGTGCTAGTTAAACTCATACCTTTCTCGGGTAAATATCTGTTAAGCCTGACAGGGGAGGAACTGCAAGGCTGGAGCGCTTGCTGTGCGTGCTTAACCCCGCGAGGTTATCGGAGAGCTGCTGCAGGGGTTCTGGGGGAGGATCACAGGCTAGCGCAGCTTTCTGCCCACAGCAGCACATTCTGTGTGTGTCAATACAGAGCTGGCATGCCTTCACCGGTAGAAGGAAAAGCCAAAGATAACAAAGAATTTCTCCAGGCTGATTTTACTGATACTAGAGCATTCTGCCAGGCTGCAGGCTCCGCACTATGGCTTACTAGACGTTGCCGTTTTGGAGGGATATGTGAATGAAGTGTGAAGTAAATAAGGAGCAGACCTCTTCATTTATACCAGAGACATCATTACAGTTTCTCTAGCCCGGGGACTGCATTTCAATTCAGCTCGGTCACTGAATCCTAGCAACACCAGGTCCAGCAGCCAGCCTGCGATTCGGTTCTTCCCATGCACTGCGCAAGGAGATAAACTGATCCCCAGGCACTCGACACCCTGCAGCGGGACTCCTCCAACCACCAGCAGGATGCCAGCCGCCTGCATGCAGACTGCGCCGTCTCCAAATGAATGATAGAGGTTGAGATAAATAAAAGACAAACAGTCAAATTACAGTCTGTCCTCACCACTAACACTTGCACTGCATTTAACCACCCGGAGACTTCCTCTGTTAGCCGGACTCTTGGAAACGCAGCAAGCATGAGGGGTGTCTCGGCATAATGCAATTCTAGATGCATTATTTATAAAAGGAAAATGGGAAGGAAAAAAGCCCTCCTAAAGCAGCTGCTCAGGCAATGAGATACAAGAACCCCCTGTGTCACCATGGCACAGATACCTTCCTGAAGGCATTCCTTTGCATCAGCTCAGGGCCACCGCCAAGCACAAGCAGTACCCCAAAGCTCCACACCTCCAGACTTACCACCCAGGCCAGTTACCCCTAGCAGGAGCAAAAGAAATGGCAGATCGCTAGACAAACCTTTGAGGCTAAAAATTCTGTATTTTAAACAGGACTTGTCCTAAAGAGGCTTCTGCTTACATTTTTAAGCATTACTGGTCTTTATTACATTAATGCTGCAATCATTGGGAGCTCCAAGTTGAAAGGGTCCTGCGTTATTAGTTTATCAGTTTACAATATTCTGTAACAGGAGGAGATAACTTGCTGTTAGGCAACTAACTAAGCACTCATTTGTCTACAAATTTGAATTTAAGTGTTCATTTGTGTTGTGGAAATGCCTTCCTGTTTAGAGGGCATGGGACTGTTACAGCCAGCTATGAATAAAATGAACAGAATTCAACTTCTAAAGCCATTAAGCAATAAGCAAGTCATTTGCAGCAATTTCACCTCCAAGGAAAAAAGCAAGAAGAGAAACCTGTAAAGCAGCTTTTATTGCTTTAAGTGGCAACCTGATTTTCTTGCTTGTTGACACATCTCTCTGATAAGGCAGCTAAAAAGATAAATCATCACCAAAAAAAATTCCAGGTTTCACTTAAAAGTATGCCTAATCTAAAAAAACAAAAATGAAAAAAAAACCAAACCCAAAACCAACCCCCCCCCCCCCCCCCAAAAAAAAACCACCACAACCCACAACTGTATTAATAACCTAAGTTCACAGTGCTACACAGTGCTACAGCTGGTGTTTGGAGGTATAATCTGAAGACACCAGCGAGAAGTACCTTACTGTATCATTGCTGCTTTGTGTGACTGTTCTGGGGACTCTGTTCACACCAGTCTGCAACTCTGACTGGTGGCTGAAGAGCATATGCCCAACGCAGGGGCTTGGAAATTCCTGTGGAAGGAAACATTCTTGCAGGGGAACTGGGACAGACTGGTTTCCAAAGCATGCTTAAAAAACACCTGACAGAGTTTGGTTGGCTACACATACAGAGAAAAAGGGTTTCCAACATATATTCAGGTCTAGACAACTTAAGAGTGGGGAAAAACAAAGCCTGGAGTTGTAGATAGCCCCATAGTCATTAAGCAGGTGCTCTCTGATGCTTTGAAGGTAAAATGCAGGCAAGCGTTATAAACAAGGTAGGAAGGAAAAACAAACAAAAAATCCCAACTATGCAAATATTTAGTTGCCTGAAAATTGGTCTCTTGCTAAATAATTGCTATGATAGCATAGGAGCAAGACATGGTCAGTTTTGCAGACTCCTATGAGACTGCATTCAGGATGAAGCTTAAGTAAAATCCTGACCCTGAGGCTTGCATTTGGTCTCGTATGCAGGACACCCACAACATGCAGGCTCCGAGTGGCAGATGTGCAAGGCAAACGGCAGCAATTATTTAAGTTGTCTAATATGTTATGTAAGTCAGTTCAGCTATTAGAAGTATGGGTAGCCATGCCCCTTGGATATTGAAATATATATTTTCTGCAAATTATTTATCTATAACTGTTCTCATCTGTAATTTTACTGTGAGAGAGGTTTTTTTCTACTATTACTCAGTCTGTCCTGACTTTTCCAAGGCATCAATCTTGTCCCTCTTAATGCTGACATAAATCTGGGATGACCCCATTGATTTTATGTAGGCTGACATTTCTGGAAATGCAAACAGAATGAGAAAGAGATTCACATTCCCAGTCCATCATGCATTTGCTTTAATATGTTTTATTCAGTGAGCACCAAACAGTGCGTAATGAATGAAATACAGGTCCCGTGGACCAGTCATCAGGAAGAAACCGGGCAGACATTTAGATGAGGCAGCAGTTAAAGTTGTGCAGAAAATCCAAACGCCAGCATTGCCTGGGGACACTGTCCTGTCTGTGCTCCCCCATTGCATCTGCGTTGCTCCGATTCCCCATACGCAGCACGGCCCCTGGCCGTGGCGTCAGCTCAGCCTAGAAAGCTGCCCGTGACCTGTGGACAAGCAGAGCCCTGCAGTACTTATGCACGGATGTTTACGTGTACCCTAAAGCTTGTTTTTCGCAGGGAGGTAACACCAGATAAAGAACGCCAATGAAAAGAACAGCAATAGCCCTTGTACAGCTCGCACTATGGACAATTATGCACCATTAATAGCATCTTTACATACAGATTTTAACAAATATCCTCCCCCCTCTAATTCTGGAGTAAAAATACACAGCAGCTTTGAGGCTATTTATGGCTTCTCTTCCTCAGCATTCATCCTCCTGCATCAGCACCTCATCGCACGCTTGGCCACACGTTCCTGCCAGCTACTGTGCCGCAGGAGTTGTGTTGGTAAACTCTACGTACGTACGTACGCTTTCCTGCCACCATTCATGCAACGACGCCTGCATGAGGCTCGGGCTGGTGACGTTTTACTACTGTCGTGACCAGCCATCGTGCATGCTGGTGAACATGCTCAACTGCACCTAGGAGTTTTCCTGGAAAAAGAAAATCTTCCAGGAATGGAAAAATACTTTGGGAGTGGAAACAGTGGCAATGACATTTTCAGCCACGTTTCTGCTTTACAATGTGCAGAATAAGAACTCCAGCAGCTTCCTAACCTGTCAGCACAAACCCTGCTCCCTGCCGACATCCGTGGTAGCTCATAGCTGCCGGTTTGCTTCTTTTAAATGAAAGAACATTACGTGACGCATACACGACCTAGGAATCTAACCAACGCCTGCCACTGCTGACAAAAAGACTTCGTTTTACCTTCGGTAGCTTCCAACAAGGCAGCGAAACAGTAATCAGCTGGTGCTCCAGGGGTGGCAATGCACAAAATCCAGCCCCAGCGTCCCCCTCGGCGCCCTGCACGCGGCTGGCCCCCCGTGCACGCTGAACAGCGCCGCGCTCACAAGCGTCAGCTTGGGGCTGCAGTTGAGCTGCATGGACACATCGGTGGTTGGAACAAACGGATTCTTGCCAGCTTCTCTCTCTGCCTGGACTGCAGTACACCTAGATAATTTCTGAAAGCAAGCTTTGAAGGCTGGCTGATTTCTTGGGGCCCTCTCCTTCCTCTGCACTCGGGCAGGGAGGAGGGAGAAGATGCAGCCCCTCTCTGTAACAACAACAGACCTGGAGCCGCTCCGGCCCGTTTTCTTCCAGTACCTATCTTCAGCTCAGAATAAGTTTTCAAAGAATTTTCTGTTCTTCCCTCCTCTGAAGTTTCTTCAGACATTTTCCTATACAACTAGTTTGTACTTACGATTCACAAGTCCCTTCCTTTCCAGCTTTCTCTGGGCCGAGCATATTCTGGGCTGTCGCCCTCTCGCTGTGCCAGGAGCCGCACGTGGGAGCCGAGCTGACCTTTGGTGATGAGCACTGCTGGAGAAGGAAACACGAATTGGCAAGCTGAAATCTCAGCACAAGTTTTCCCTGTATTTTCAGTGTAAGCATCCTTTATTAACATGGTTTTGAACAGAGCTGATTCCCAACGAGACCTCAGATCGGTGACTAGAGACCAGCACCAGGTTTAAACTGCAAATACTTAAAAATTTAGAGCTCCTGAAGAACTAACTCTTCTGTGAGGTATCTCGCAAGGGTTTTGGCCTTGCTCTTGAGGGCAGACCTAAGTTCCCACAAGATTTTTAAGATTTGGGGCATTGGCTAGATCCTTCAAGGGAGCTTAAAAGACTTGGAAGTTCAGAAGGCAGTGAAAACACATTATTCACTACACAAAAAAGCCAAGATGGTTGGGCTCAAAAAAGTTTTACTTTCAAATGTATTTATTTTTTTGTTCAGACTTCCTTGGTTCACTGAGTCATTCCAGAAGCAGCTGAAAATAATAGCTGCCCTTGTGTTATATGTAATATGAGAAGGTGAATACGGCCACAGCCATGACAGGTACCAGTGGAAAACAGGTGCCGAACTCTTGTGCAAGTGCATATCCTTTGAGAACTGATGAAAGGAAGCAGTGTGGCACTGTGATGGTTATCGGTCTAAAGGGTGAAAAGAAAAATGAAGTGAGACACTTGCAACAGGTATGAAATAAAAAGGGAGATTTGCATTTTTCAGAAACCTATTTAACCCCATAGATGTAATGAGGAACAACTTCCTTGGCAGGCCATTTCATCCCTAAGAGCAAACAGTTTTGAACGCAGGTAACTATTGATACAGCACAAAACCCCTTAAACGTGGGGGATAGCAAAGCCACCACTGATTTTTGGAGAGGAGGAGACAAGAAATGTTCCTGTTCAGTCAGGCAGCGGGGCAAGACAAGGCTCTTCAACGTTGCAACATGCCGCTGTGCTGATTTCCCCTGAAAAGCAGTAGAAGCCGGGTTGAATCGTACTTAACTAGAGCAGACAGCACAGGTGAACAGCGAGGAGGAGGCCTGCTGCTGACATCTTACTTGAAGGCACGTGCCTGCGCACACACGCAAGAGGCAGTCTGAGCGGAGAAGCGAGTGGGGCTTCTCCTCCCAGGTGCCCGGTTTGGGGAACACTCGCTCACTTGGCTCCACGCCAGGAGTGTGACCGGGCTCAGAGAATGCAACTACTGCGCATTGAAAAGCGATGGATGGTTTTTCCTACCAGATAGCTAGAGCACCTGAGTCTCAGTGCCATTCACTGGGTCGTGTGTCCTGGCCATGTTCTTGGCATGGGGCGACCACGCAAGTATTCTCCAGGCACTCTTACACCCTGTCGCCCGTTCCTGCCCACTGAACAACATCCACGCTCTGCACAGAGCTGCCCTGCCTTTTTCTGCCAAAACCGCACCGCCCAGGATCCACTCCAAGGACTTGCAGAAGTGCTCTCATGGAACGGTATCTGTGCCATACTCATCATACTCATGTGCAAAAGAAGTGAGCATCCAAATTCCTAAAGCATTTGTAAATATACAGTCTAAAGAGTACCAGGCGTGCCGATTAGGGGCATTTATTACAGGAATTCTCCTCTGTACCACCCGCCTCTGCCTGTACAGCAGGGAGGCACTCCTGCACCCGCTTCCCACTGCAGGGTAACTGGTGGAGACCAGCAGCTCCAGGAAAGCCAAGGCGCAGAAAGCAGTAGGCAACGAGCAGCGCCAGCGCGCTACGAGCGGCACCTTCGCCCCTCCGCCCCTCCCCACCTACTTCAGCCTTCTGGCTTCGGATCGTTTCACTCGTTTTCCTCCTGGCAGCTGCAGCAGCCCCTGGAAATCCCTCACTGCGGGTCTACAGCAACAAGTACAGGGAGCCCTTGCGTACAGCAGCCTGTCCTTCCGCGGCGCGGCCGCCACCGGCTGCCCGCAGGC
>VXAL01014263.1:305537-366250 GCA_013399475.1 Chauna torquata | reverse complement strand
CGGCCGCGGGGCAGCCGCGGTGCGGCGGGGGTGATGCTGATGTGTCGGGGGAGGTGTTTCCAGGAAAGAAAGGGAGATGCGGGTGGACGGGAGCCTACAACATTTGTCCGAGGTCCCGTGGAACACTACGCAACGCTGCTAAACGAGCAGCTTAGGTTTCCTTCGTTTATTCTCCCCTCGGTATCAAAAAAGCATGCCTTAGTGTCCTGCTCGCTACCAAAGAGCTGCTTAAGTTACATTTAGAGCAGACGCGAGGAACAGAGCAACAGACGCTTTGCACTCCGCCTGGTTTCCCCTCCGGATACCGGGTACGGCCTCATTCACTGAGCGAAGCAATGGCAGAGTGCTCATCGCGCCGGGCTGATCCCAGCTCTCTGCCCTCAAAGCTGCGACTGTACGACACTGAGTAGCTGATAAAAGAGCGGCATCAAGCACGAGTGGGTTTGTCTTGCGTTCTGTCATTTAGGATTATGGGTTTTGCGGCTGGGCTGTGGCTGAGCCCCGGGGCTTTGGCTTTGGGGCTGCTGAGATGTGGCATCTCCTGCCTGCCCTCGGGGCCGCCTGCCCGCCCTTCTGCCTCTGAAGGCAAAAATCCTTCACTTCAGCCTTTGACAAGAAGGTGCTGAGAACACGTCCCAAGCGCTGGCGGGACCAGGGCTGTCTGGTGCCCATGGTCCTCGCCCCTGTCCGGCAGCGGGCAACTCCCACAGCTGAACATCAGCTGAGGTCACCCGAGTGCCGTTGGAGGCACCACCGCCTCCAAGCGTGGGCACCCATGGGTGCAGCGCAGTGTGCACATCTGCAGCCCCGGTGCTGAGCCACCTGGCTCCCTGCCCCACGTCCCCTGCTGGGGCAGAGGGATGAGCTGGGCTGGGGGAGTCATCAGCTGGAAAATAAGCTTCTTTTGCCAGCAGTTGCACCACCAGGTGAGAACAACGGGCTGGGGGCAGCGCAGGGGTGTTGCTGCCAAAGCAGCACCCTGAGGGCTTGGCCACGGCCGATCTGGTTGTGGCCCCGAGGTGTGGCTGGCTGGTGTCACCTCGGGCACCACAGGGCCACCGCGTCACTGCTCTGGCACAGACCGGTGTCTGCGGAAGGCGGTAAAGGAACACAAACTGTTTCAAAGGCCAGATGTAAAGACAGTTATTTACGCTGTTCTTTTGTATTAGAACACATTTTAATGATGCTTTAAAAATGCTCTTTCCTTGTTTAATATCTTTAAAAGGTGCTTACACAAACAAAGTAGCACCAGCAGCAAAGGGGCAATCAGGATATGATGTTTTCGTTCCCAGCTCGAACATTAAGAACAGTGCCTCTTTATTCTGCTGCTCTTTTTGTGGATGTTGACTGCAGAACTGATGCTGGCTTAGTCTTTGATCCTAAAAATACGTACGCAGAGGCTCTGGTTGAAACTAACAAATAGTCGTGCCCCTTTCTAGCTTCATCGATGCCAGAGTACTACAGGACCCCGTGTCAAGTGTGCGTACACAGCTCAGCCTGGGAAAATGCCTGTGCCTGGGTGGATGGAGCTTGATATAGTGAGTGTTTTGCCAGGGATGTAGTAGCGAGTGTGTATCCCTCACACCGATCCCTTAAAAATGCTTGCAGAAGTGTTCTTGGTCATCAAAACCGAAGCTGTGGTTTGATTTATCGTGCGCTGGTGCTGGGAGAGGGAAGGCTCATTCCTTCTGCCTGCTATCTGTCCTTGAGCTGCCTACTCCTGTTGGTCTCCTCCACTCTGTGGGCCAGGAGAAGCCCACTTGTACCAAGCTGGAGTGACCCCTTGTCCCAGGGCAATGGAGCCCCAAACCCTGCCAATGCCTTAAAAATGGGCCTAGAAAATAAAAGATGTGTAATATGGATAACCTCAACCTAGCTGTCACATTCCTCGGGGTTGCCATCTCCTCACTCCAAGCCTGTTTGAACCCCAGGCTTCTGAAAGAGTTGTGTGCTTGGCATGGCTAAAGTCATAGCAAAGTCATTATTTTTATGAAGTATATAAAAATAAGTTGGTTTGTTTCCTTGTCTAGCAGGGGGTTGATGCTCTGGAAGATCTGCTCCCTTCCTTGTTTCACCACTGGGGATTTGTATTAATTATTAGAGGGGATTTGAGCGTTGGTTTTCGCTCCTGCAGGAAACATCCAGAAGATTACCCCCTTGAGACAGGAGTAACATTGTGTACCTGCCATAAAGGCTAGCATAACATTTATAGAGTCAAAACGGTACTCTCTGAATATTTCATGAGTCCATAGGCTCTGTCACACCCTGCTGGGAAATACTTACCACCGGGCAAGTTTTCTTTTCGGCTGCAGTCAGCGAGCGGCTGCATTGCACACCACGACAGGCTTTGCTGTCCAGGTGCATGTTGATCCCGTTTCCTTCGGCTAGCTCCTGCAGTTTGGCTCCTGCCAGAGGAAGCAGAAATTTATGCAGTGCCCATACCCATTGCTTTCTGCTACTAATTTCACTCATATATGCCAAGCTTCATCAGTCCTGGAAGGTAAGCCAGCAGGCTGCGAGGCTGCTCGTTAGGGATTAAGGCAACTCTTTGGGGGCACATAGGGATAAATGTTCTAAAAATAAAGGTCTTCATTTGTTAGCTGTCTGCATTTGTGTCATAATCTTTGTGTGTGTTTGGTATTTGCAGACTTCGAATGGCAAATATTTACTAAATCATATCTAAGTGCCATGGTGATGGTTTTATTAACTCCACTACGTGCTCTGCACTTGTCTTCTGCAGGTGGTAACTTCTTCTGATACATGGGCAAGGTCTGAAATTCCACTCTCTGTCCTGTAGTTTTATTTTGAAAAAGTATAGTTTAACTTGACGTGCGGGAGCAAAATACCTGCGGGGTCCTCTGCATGCCTGGTTATCTGAGCAGACATAAGGATGTTCCTGTAAAACTAACAAAACAACAGGCCCAAGTGCTCTCTCTCTCTCTCCCTCTCTTTTTTTTTTTTCAATCAGAAGACTTATGGATATATTTTTCTAGCTAGTCGGGTTTCCTTGATTAATGGAAGGAAAACGTCTGAAGTAAGCGTAATGCTTGGTTTGTCTGAGTTTGCTGACTATTCCTGTAAAACAATCAGGATGCTGGCAGAGGTGATGTTCTTGCTAAACCTTTGATTATTTTCCTGATCTGGTGTCACTCTTCTCCTGTGGTCCTGTTGAACGTCACAGGCTGATCTTCCGACAAAACTGTGTTTAAAGTCTACCTGACAGATCTGAGAACAACGTTTTATCTACCCATGGGGCAGATCGGATAAAGCACTCACCTCTGTGGGACGTGTGACAACTGCCTGTGGGTGATAATCTCTGCAGTTGGATTAGCTGAACCCCACCTCCGTCTGCAGCTTCTGTTCTGGGCGCTGGTTCTGGTGGGAAGGTGCCTGCAGGGCCGGGCAGCGGCGCTGGGGTCTGATCCTGCCTCACGGTGCGAGTCCTTTGGACTTTGTGCAAGGTGGGATCCGTGGTCCGGCGTCACAGAACCACAGGGTGATTAAGGTTGGAAGGCACCCCCGGGTCCCTGTGGCCCAGCCCCGGCTCCAGCAGGGCCACCCAGAGCAGGGGGCCCAGGGCCACCTCCAGGCAGCTCCTGAAGACCCCCGAGGAGGAGACCCCAGCACCTCTCTGGGCAGCCCGTGCCAGGGCTCCGGCACCCGCAGAGTAAATCAGAAATGATGTTGTAGGGCAACTGCTTATATGTAGCATCCTGTCACTTGTCGTCACAAACATCCATATTAACGGGTGTTCTGGGCAGATTCCGGCTGGGCTGTCCTGCCTGTACCCTGGCTGGAGCAGAGGGGCCGGGTGGCATGCCTAGATCTGGTACCACGCGTAATTAGAGGGTAAAGGATTAATCAACTTTGAGCACCAGGGCTGGGCGGGATCTATAACCCTGCATGATTCAGATCGTCTCATCACTCTGTGCTCCTGATGAGTCCTTCTGACAATGTTAAATTGCTACAGCCAGTGCAGTAGTCTGTATAAGTGAGTGTGTGATCTCTTGTTACAATTTTAATCTCGTAAATTACCTACAGAAGATCTGAACATGTCCAGACCCAATCCTCAGTCAGATACCAGGTGTGAATATTTGTCCTTGTGGACTAAAAATACCTCTTTCTGTAAGTGGTAATGGAAAATTTATTGTTTACATTAACATCCCTATTTCCTAGAAATCTTATTCATTAGCATAATCGTAAAGACAAAACAGGAGTAGGAGTGAATGCAAATCAAATGAATATTGTTTTTGGATGAACATTCACAACCAGGTCTAGTTATTGCAGAAGTTCCTCTTCCTAGAAGAGATACTCATGGGTGACTTGCACTGCTGCCTAACTCCGGTCAGCGGGCAGGCAGCAGCCTACGGCTCTGGTACTGAATGCATGGTCTGCTCCTAGAACTGCTTCCTAAGTGTTTTAGGGGAAAACTTTTCTTTGGGAACTTTGTGCTTCCCTTTAGAGAAGAAGGCTGTGTTTGGTGTGGTTTGGAAGCTACCGCGCGTTGAACGGCAGTGCCAGGCAGTTGTGCAGCTCCTCTGGGCTGCACCCGGCTGCTGGAGAAGGCTCTCACCTCTGTTTTAAACGCACGCAATTCTGTCCACTGTCTGCTTCATCTCTTCATGCTCTTTCACAATGCTGTACGAGTACAGCCAGCCTGGTGAGTAATCCGACTTATTCTGGCACCAGTTTTCCACGGGAAACTTCTGAAACCTCTTGTGTTATCCTTTTCCATCCCGCCTTCAGCCCACCATCCTGGTTCCGTCACCGCTGCACCTGCCAACACGTGAACCCCCTTCTCTGTCTTTCAGTTCTGCTCCTGCAAACACGCTACATTTCACATGAGGTCTGGCGTGTGGCGAGGCTCGTCACTACACTTGGAGTCCAAACCGGGCGCCGTCACCTCCTTGCAGACAGCAGCTACTGCTGTGGCAATCCGTCCTACCGAGGCACGTTTTTGTTCTCTTTCTCCCTTTTCAAAGCCTGCTAGGAGAGGTGGGAAGGAAGTTCCTCTGCTCCTCTCCATTCAGAAGATCTAATAGATACAATATATTTTATAATTTATTTATGACACTAATTTAGTACTATTGTACATTTGCCTACGTTTTTCTGTTGGAGATTCTTTTGCTGGCTCTGCTGCTGCTGGGTGAGGTGCAGGGAAGGAGGGGGACACCTTTGGGCAGTGGCTCCTCTCAGGGCATCTCCAGGGGAAATTAGGAAAAATGTGCATGGGAGAAAGATGGACAGTGGTTTGGGGGGTGGGAGCATAACCCTGCTGAGCACGGGATGCTTTGAGAAAGTCCCCTAACAGCATGGGCGTGCTGGCAGCGGCGGCTGCAGCACAGGCAACAGCGAGCGCTCAGGCTTCTGGGGAGATGCAAACCCCACGTGTTCCTCACTGCCTCTCGGAGCACGCTGAGGTGTGAAATGAGCCTGAGCCCATGGTGCTGTGCTCACGCCGCCTCTCGCCTGTTAAGCTCAGAGTTGTGTTTCTAGGATGGTTAATTTTCACCCTGCACAGGCGTGAGGAGCCTGTTCCAAAGAAATTAGTGGGAATCTTTCCTCTGACTTTAGTTTTGATCCAGAGTCCCTCACATCTAGTGTGTATGTCAGAAAAAAACTACTCTCTCCCTTTGCTGGGGCTCTTTAATATTGTAAATACCATAAACTCCCAGCAAGTTTTGAGTCCATCACACATCGCAGGCAATTTTATTCCCAGGCTCTTGCTTGCTCTCAGGGTTACAAGGTTGCAGCACACACCTCTTTTAGAACACCGCGACTCCAAGTGGTGCAACCTGGCCTTATTACAAAACACGCGCTTGCCAGGGCAAACAAGAGTTTGGGCTAAAGCAAAGTAGATATTTCCATTTCTTTACTTCCAGGGGGTGTTGCGACACGTCCCGATGTACTGCAGCCCGTCAGCGCTGTGCCGCAGGGAGCGGGACGAGCAGCTCTGCCGGCTGAAGCCGGCTGTTGTGGAGATCTGCAAGCACACTGCCTCCTCAGAGGGTTATTAACTTGGTAGTTTCAGGCTGACTCGTTTCACAGTGTTAAAAGAGGTAATGATCGCGGTGTTTATGATGGAGTAGCAAAGCACTTTGCCTTGGACAAGCTGTGTCTGACAGCGAGGTGTTGCCGTGTCTTGGGCAGGTGCAGCCTGAGTGTAGGCTTTGTTTAAAACCTGCAATAATTGCAAACAAGCCCAGCGGCATGCCTGAGCAGCTGGAAAGGGCTGCGTCTGTCCCTAAGCCCAGTATCCCAGTACTTCAGCTGGTGCTCTTCATACGTGCCCTGAGCCGGATGCTGGCAAGGGCACAGTCCACCTTGGAAATCAGAAACACAGCTCGTTGCCTCTTCCTGTACCACTGGCTGTAGTTTCCCAGTGATATCCCTGGAGTATCCCAAGCTGTGACTCATTTCCTCTCAAACGACGAGACTGGAAAAGGTTAAATGTAATTACATTTGAGATTATTGTCATTTCCCTCCTCGAGCTTGAGTCTTTTTAACACAGGGCTTGGAGCTGACTTTTTTTAATGAAATCTGCAATTTTCTGCAGTCACAGGGTTTTAAGAGATTAAGCTTTAAGAATACTAAATATCGTTAAGTCTCATGGCAAAACTGTGCAGGTCGGCAGTACTAGTGCCCTGCCTTGCTTCTTGATACCACATCTCCCTTTTTAAAAAGAAGGCGCATAGACGTAAACCCCTGATTTTAATTAAATTCTGCCTTTCAGAAGGGAACGTGGCAGGTGTATGGAGATAGAGAGACCTTCTGTGACTGGTGAAATAATTAGATGAAAACTGATAATATTGGGCTTGCTCAACAGGGCTGGCATAAAGTGTCTTAAAAAACAGCACCTGCCCTCTGCTAATTAATAGGCAGCCACTGTGTTGGTGATCCCTGCATCCGCCTTGGGGAAACCTTGCCTGTCATAATTGGGAAAAACCTCCTTGAAGCTTAGCAGCGAGCCAAGTTGAATTTATTTGTCTGTGCAAACTTCTGGGAACTTTATATCTGAGAATAACTGCACCTGGTCCAGGCACAAGTGCTGTGAGCTCACTATTTCCCCGTTCTTAAAAATATTGTAGTATTTTAATCTGAATATTGGAGTTTGAGTGTTAAAACCCAGACTCCGGTGGTTAGATGCATAATCTCTGCAGATACTACTGTTTCCCAGAAGTCTAAATTTTAGCCAAAAATTTGAAGAGCTTCTGTGCGGAGAAGGGCATACCGCTTATCAGCGCGCCTTTGGGTTGCTTTGATAGGCTCCGTCACTGTTCCAGAAACGTACTGTGGCAGCAGTTTTCTGGCTATATTCCTGTTTTAATGGGTATGATGAAAACACATTGCTGTGACATAAAGCGACACAAATTGCTCTTTGCTAGAAACATGTGCCAGTAGTTCTGGATGGGAAGAGGCGGGTGGTGCGTGCCCCCTTGCGCGGCCGCAGGACAGGGCGCTGGAGGAGCGCAGGGCTGCTGGCGGAGGAGAAGACAGAGCAAGCCCTTTTCCCGGCTGGAGAGAGATTTCTTTCAGCCACGCAGGGAAAAGACAGGCTGATGTTGCTCTCTAGTGGAACAGCCTTTGTCTGCACGGCAGAAGCGGTGGTGCCAAGGGACGGGACTTCTGCTGAAGGCTCCAGGTTGGCTCGCCTGTGAGACGCGAGGAGGAACCAAACTGCTCCAGACCTTCTCCTGGGGTCCCATCTCCCCTCTTGCAGGAGGAGGGGGATGTTTTGCCCCGGAGCTGCTCCGGCCAGGAGTACGTCCCCACCGAGGCAATGCCACGGTCACCACCAGCTGTGCCCATCGCCTTCCAGATGGGGAACACCCAGCAGCCTGTGGGCATTTCAGCTGTGTAAGCTTTGCAGCCGGCGTGGTGATGGCACATCTTTGTCCTTCGCCTGCCTACAGTTTCGTTTCCTGCTCCTCCATCCTGAACTGCTCACTTTTGAAGCTGTGTCCCAGCATCAGCGGCCTCGAGCAGAGGGTGCAGGGAGAGGGCTGTATCTTGGAGGATGCTGCTGGCCTCGCCTTCTGTATCCAGATCCTCTCCCCGTGCTAATCCCAGGAGCTCAGTGTGGTCCAGCCCATCAACTGCCTCCTGCAGCAGTCTTCCCTGGGCGTGCTCACCTCTCCCCTCTCCTCGTTATTTTGGTTTCTGAATTGCACCTCTCAGAACCCAGAAAGGGCCCTCGCCTCTCAGTGTTGTTCAGAAAATCCAGTTAATGTTGGCTGTTCATATGAAATCGCTCCGACAGTTCCTCTCCTTGCCATGATATTATCCAAAATACAATTTTATAGCTCACAGTGTGAGTAATTTTAAAAAGTAAATTACAGGTCGTGACTGTCAATGTGATTTTTATCAGGTTATTCGCAGGCAAATATTTAGCCTGAGAGATATAAATGTTTTGGATCAGTTAGATATCTGTTCAAACATGAATGGTTATAGATTTGGATAAATAACCCTGCCAGTTTGCAGTATGCTATATGCAGGATGTACTTCCTTTGGGGTTATTTTGGTCTCAGAATAGTTAAATACCGGGATACAGGCAATAAAGTGTGGACTGGCCACTTAAGCTGTACAACTTTCTCATGAAGAAACATAAAGGCAGCGCATTGCCTCCTATGTAAGAGGTCATGAGTTCCATATAGTAAGCATGAAAAAGGAGATTTGAACAAAAATGTGATTTCCAGGAGGCTACAATACAGCAGCTATTGGTCTATGCGACCTGCAAGTAGTTACAGTGGAGATCTTTGTGTGCTTCTTTAACTGCAGTACAATATATGCAGTTTTTGTTCTTCGTTTTAGCATGTAATCCTGTGAATTCAACAACCTCCATGTTTGTGGGTGGGAAAGAAGTTTCTGTGTTGGCAGATATTCTTCAGGAAGGTGCTTGCTCAGGGTTATGGCTATGCATCTCTTCTCTGTTTCTTTGTAAGTGCTCATTTTGCAAGGAAAGCTCTCGCTCTCGGTTGACACCGGGAGCGGGAGGGATGGGGACCAGGTGTGGGGACATGAAGCCTCGGAAACTGCTGCCTGCAGCCAGCCTGGCATTTTACACCCCCCGCCAGCAAATATCATCTTCCCTGAAAGACGGCTCTGGAGAAAAGGAGGGAAACAATCCCAGCACTTGCTCTGAGCAAAGGCACGGCTATTGAGGACTGTTTTGTTTCTTTTTCCTTAAGCACATTGAAGGAAAGCAGCAGTACACCGGAGAAGAAGGGTTTCTGTGACATCCCTGAGCAGAAGCACAAAGGAGACCAGGGTGAAAAAGGGGAGCCAGGTAATTTTATCACTTTTTACCTCTGGCCATCTCCAGTTTCCAAACGAGCACAATGGACGTGTTTCTTAGGCAAAAGCATCTGTATGGTCGTGACAAAGGGGATCCTGCACCGCAGCGGGGCTGCGCCGTGCTCCTGCTCGATGGGTCTGCTGCAGCCGAGCCGGCTGTGGCGAGGCGCGTCCCTTTGCAGGGCAATCTCACACTCCTAAAGGGCCTCGAAGAGCGGTGCCAGCGTAGGAGTTTCAGCCCGAGGAGCTACAACAACTCCTGGGCTGCAAGTCCCGTCTCTCACATAAATAAGTGCACATTACTGATATTTTAAATCTGCATTTAGGGACTCTTAGAGTGATTGACTCAAAAGGGTGTAATAGGTATCATGAAGTTCTTATAGTTCTTAAATAACTCCCTAAATGCTTATTTATGTGAAATGGTAGCTTTTGGATCTTTCTCGCCATTATGCTTTAAAGTGCAGTAAATCTTTATTTAGGTGTAGCTGCACTGCCAGCCAGCAGACTCAGGAAATTTAAAGCAACACATGGCGTAGGGCTTGTGGCTTACGTTGTCGTAGACTGATGCAGGTTTTTTGCCAACGCTATTTTCCCCTTGGTATCTGAATCTTGGTAACTCTATATGCAATTATACTTTTAGGGGGAGATTATTTTGTCCCTTTGTAGCCAATGAAAATCCCTGTAGCAGTATTTTTATTTTGAGGTCAAGCATTTTAAAACCCTACATGAGCAGTAGCTCATTTTCCTCCAGAAGTACCTTTATTTTTTTTACACCACATGGCATTTGGAGTTCTCATCATGAATGAAAGCCCCCCAAAACTTCAATTTGAAAACAGAACAATTGTAAATGCAAAATCCAAGTAATTTTATTTTTTATTTTTAGGTTTTATTTCTCTCAAGCATTTAGTTTGGAACTCTTTCTTCAGCAAACGTGCGACTTAGCATCCCATCCGCTGCGCACACAGACAGACCACACATGACCCCCGGCTTCAGCTGTGACCCCAGAGCGGGGCTGTTCTCCATGGTGGCTGGATAGCAGCACCCCAAGGTGGAAAAATGTTTTGGTCTTTTAATGTATCTCGTAAAAACAGCACTTGCAGCTTAGTTTTCAGCAGGCGTATGTTGCGTAGAAAAAAATGACATTATTTAGGTGAAAATGTGATTTGATGACCAGCGAAAGCTCTGCTATAGAGCTGTATTTTGTCTATTCTAACATATTGCTCATAGTAAAGAGAATTTAACCATTTTTTTTCCTTTAGTGGGTCAGCCAGGATACACTGGGAAGAGGGGAACACAAGGACCCCCAAGGAGGACCTGGACAGGGAGGACCAAAGGAATAAAAGGGTGATCAGGGGCTCAGAGGTGAAGCAGGACCTCCTTGATGGAGGGGACAGGCTGGCTCTAGAAGAGCTCCAGGAGCTGCTGGCTGCACGGGACAACTGGGTCCAAGAGGTGACACAGGACTGGGAGGAAACCAGGGAGAAGAGGGCTCCAAGGGGGGCAGAGGAGAAGCAGGCAGGAAGGGCTGGAAGGGACACACGGGGTCCTCTGCTGTCCAAGGAGTGCCAGGGCCCAAAGGACACCCTGATGTCCCTGGGAAAAGGGTCAGCCTGGAAGATGGGCTGGCTGCGTTCCCGGGGTGAAATGGAGAGTAAGGACAGGAGGAATACTGGGGAGAGAATGAAATCGTAGCTTTTGCAGTGGGTCTTCAAAAAAGAAGCATTCTTCTGAAATCAGGGTCACCATCTCCCTGCATGGGGATGGTGAGATCTGGCTCCAGGTTTTGAATGCTGATGGAACCACAAATTCTGTGTTTTGGGGTTTTTGGCTGGGAGGATCAAGGCTGCAAGTCCAGGAATGAGTCGGTCGGGCTGCAGCCCCCGAGCTGCCCGCAGTGCCAGCTCATTCAGGGCTTGGTCTGTAAGCTGCATTTAGGATGTTAGGATGCTACGGCATACTGAGTGCATGAGAGGAGAAAAAGGCTGTACCTTGACTTGATTAAATTATCTACTGCACTGTGTCACATAGAAATACTCCCTCTCCTAATTAATAACCTGGCAGAAAATTTTCATTTCAGTCTGTTTTCTGTGTATCTCCATGGTTTTGTGAAAATGAATAAAGGAAAGCAGTACGCATTCCCATTTTTCAGAAATTCTGAGAGATCCAAGAGAGATTCCAAGAGATCCACAACATTGTGGGAAATCTTGTGAGAAGCATTCATTGTTTTTTCATGCAGAAGTGTTAATTTCCTTTAAATTTTTTTACCCAGCTCCAGCGTAATTCAGTTCTGTTTTTACCCGCTTCCTATTCTATGTGAGTAGTCTCTTTTCCAGTTTGCCTTCCTGATACCAAAGCATGAAGATTTTAAAATACATACTACTACAAACCTGGCTTCTTTTCTATGCTCCTCAGTTTTTCACTGTTTCCTCCGTTATTGTAGTTATTTTAGTTTATCAGTCTCCCTTGTGTCTGCAGGTCTACGTTTTCTATTTATTTTCATTTGGAAAGAAATTGCAGTGAACCTCACTGGGAGGTGCTTTTTGAATCTCCTTTGCCGATCGCATTTAAGAAATTCTCAATTTAATACAAAATGTATTTCTACAGTTTGCTGTGTCCCTCTGTGCTTCGGAATGGCAACCAAGGCGAGGATCCTGCAAGCACAGGGCTGCAGCAGCCGCATCCAGGTCCCAGGAGGGGCTTCAGACTGCAGAGGAGGCGGGAGCCAAGGGTCTCTGGGGTCACCTTCCATTGCCCATGATCACGAGGTGAGCAGGCGTTATAGTTGCAAGGGTCAGTGAGGGGAGAATTGGTCCTGTAAGTACTGTTTAGCATGCTGTGCTTAGGCTTGCAAACCAGCCGTGCTTGTCTGCGTGTGTGGCGTTTGGCACCCGGTGGCATAAATACACGGGGGCTGTGCCTTGTGCTGCTCTGCTTCGGGTTCGTGTTGCTCCAAGAGTTACTAAGTCAAAAAGCGAGCCTGCCCTTCCACCCCATACAAAACAGGAATCCCTGCAGTTTGGTTTCTTGTTGCTCTAAGTTTCTGGCTTCCCTCTATAAAGTTCTCTTTGGTGGGTTGTCAGTGATTACCCAAACATAAGGTTTCCAAAGCTCATAGGCCCTGCAGGTGCAGGGTGTCTGCTGATTGCAGCAGAGACTTGTCCAAGGGCACGACTAGTTTGGGAGCAACTTTCGTATGCAGAAATGGGCTAGCAGCAGGGATGCTGCTTGTGTGGGGAGCTGTTTTATGCTGGCTACGGCTTCCTCCAGGGTGCGCTGGCTTCCCTGTGTTTGCCCCTGGAGGGGCTTTTGGTGACCCAGCAGTAATCAGCAGGTCACAGCCCTTCCTGCCCGTGGCTTGTGGACGTGCTGGTAGCAATCAGCAGCACCGACACAGCCTTTTTTCACTTGTCAGCTTTGCAAATCTCAGTCAAAAACAGTTATCTGCAGATATGCAAGGCTAGATGTGTGCTTGAAATGTACTTTGACGGAATGCTAACAGACAACATGCCTCATTAATATCAGTGAAGTGTACAGTCATGATTCCATGAATAAACAAAGTGATTAATCTAGTGTTAAATCTTAATTTACACTCTCAACCTATGAGTTTTCAAAGCTGCTTCAGTAACTCAAAAAGCACTGTATAATTTAAAAACTTGCAGTTGTCACATAACCTAATAATACTGTTCCAGCCTGCTACTATTCAAGCTATTCAAGAAAATACACTAACCCAGGATTAAAGCTGTGTTTCTAGCTTAAGCTTTAGTGTGCTGCAAATATGCCATTAAATTGAAGTCCATGGAAAAGCAGCTCTAGTGACTATGGAGGCAAGTGTAAAATGCAGTAATCTTGATTAAAAATGGTTAATTTTGTCCCATTGAGTAACTTCTGTTGCTAATGACAGGATTTTATTACAAGTGATTCGCTTGCCTTTTTAGGTAAGTAGCTCAGGTTACGGTAAGGCCTGGCAATTCATTATTTGTGCAAGTGATTCAGTGGTTAATACCTTTGGGTGAGTAAAGTTTCAGTATATTCATATAATAATTCATTGCTGAGGGTTAAACCAAAGAAAAATATTAAATAAAATTGAACAGTGTGACCACTGCGATCGTATGTATTATGCTCCACATTCATCCCCGAGAGCAGCCTGGAAGGCACTCAGAGCTTCTCCTGTGTTACTGGAAAATGTGCTGCAAACTCCGTGATAAAAGGCTGGCAATGATTATAACTTTTGTCCTTCTTGTATTGTCTAAGAAAGATAGTAACAAGCAAATGCAATCTTTTCCTAAGCTATTTAAAGTAAAAGGTGACTGGTAACACTCAAAAAATAATTAAACCTTTTGTTTCAAGTACACACTATCATTACACTGCAGATGATTAAATGAGTGCATAACTCCAGTTCAAACTGAGAGTGCAAATTACCATTTTTGTAACAACTTCCATTTAAAGAAATCCAGTGTATTTCATTTGTCTTACCATTGCAGAATGAGAATGTATTAGTTCAAGTATTTTTTCCTCCTTCATCCAATAATTTCACTGTTGCAAAAGTACTGCAAAACAGCCTTATTTTACTCGCTTTAGCATTTTTATTGATTCCTCTGTATAGAATATTACAGTCATCAGAGCTGCCTGACATGTACTGTGCATTGCAATTCCGCCAGTCGCACCTGGCCAGGCAGCCTCACCTTTTCTGGAAGACCTCTCTTTTTCACATGTGACATTGCCAGGCTGCTTGGACTGATTTTTTTCTGGACACCCAAAGCTCTGCCAAAATAACCCACCCTTTTTGCAGAAGGGACCATATTCTGCCGGTATGCCAATGGCCTTGAATTGAGAAGCGCTCTGTTTTGAGATTCGGTAGGAAGAGATGTTTATGTAGAGACTCTCCAGTTTGGCTTCTTAAAGAGGAATAGTCCAAGACTGTAACTCCTTTAATTCCCTCATCATTGGTGTCTCCCCCGTCTCTGAATGGAAATGACCCCAGGGAATGACCAGTTCTCATACCGTAAGCTGCTCATGATTTTACTTCTGATGGCTGCAGGGTGCCAACCTGAGTGGCTGCCAGCCATCGACGGTGCTGTGATTTAGGAGGTCACCAGCCGTTTCCTTCCTCCTCAGTTGTGCTGGTGCAAACCAACTCCTTCTGTAGCAGCCGCGTGGAGATGCTTTAGATTTACACCAGCGTGCCTGAGACTTGAGTGTCATCCTTGATTTAGATCTAACCCATGAGCTGGTGTCCATGCCTCTTATCTGCAATTTATGTGTATGTGTCCACACTCTTGTCAGGAATTCAGCTGCTGAAGGCACAGGTATTTTTAACTTCAATATAAAACATTGAATCCACTTACAGTATTGAAAAAGGTTATTAATTTTTTTTTTTTTTTTAAAGAACTGTTTGAATTCCAGACCTGAGCTCAGTTTCCAGCAGTACCAATGAGCAGCAGCGAGTGCTGGCGCAGGTTACATTGCAGGGGCTGGGATGAGCGTGTGTCCTACGCAGAGCAGCTCTGCAAAACTCCGAATGATTTCTTTGGAACAGTCTGAGAAGCTGGTGAATCAAACCAGCCTGGTATGCTTCATAATAGACTTTCCTTAATCAACTTTTTATTGCTGAAAGCTGTGGACTATTGTGCAGGAAAAGGTAGTTTTGCGGTTCCAAATAAATCATGGAGGCTTATGATTCCCTCAGCTTCCATTAAAGGAGAATTGATTGTTTTCTCCAGCCTGCTCGAAACAAGCAGCCTTTCTTGTCTGGCAGCTGAGCTTTGAGTGTGCTGGTATGTAGTAAATTCAGACTGATTGAACGAGATGGCTTTCTTGCTCATGTTTCACCAAGACAAGGCAGTGAAAGGCAGCCTCACATTCCTGCGTCTCACACTGCACTCTGCACTGGGTTGGGAAAGCTCAGAATAAACGATGGCCTGTGTTAGTGGCACTGGGGAAGGAAGCGAGTGCTGGGACTGCTGGGGGAGAGATGAGGGAAACCAATTAAATCCGAAGGGTTGATTTGATCCGATAAGATCTAGAACAACAGTACAGCAACCCTCCCATTTTTGGGTATCTGCAGAAGAGCTGAGGATCGAGCGCTGCTGGGGCCATGCAGCATTGCGGCATGAGCAGAGTCCTTCATGCTCCAAAAAACATTTTTTGGCTGAAGAACCAAAAAAGTCCCATGTGAAGAGCAGTGTCTCAGGCTGAGGAAAGTGCTTGAATTTCCTCGGATATCAATGTCACCCTGGTCCTTTCAGGGGACATCGCCAACCGCCCCCTCTCCCCGCACCATGTGTGCTCTCATTGGCCGCAGCAGCAGCACTTACTCACGTAAAACAGATTTTGTCCAAAAATAAGGCTGTCTCTTTCAAAGTGCTGTTGAGGGCAGGCCATCCTGGGAGTGGGACCGTTTACAAGGTAGGGGATAATACATATGGTTCATTGGGTCTTCAGTCGGGATGTTTGCAATGAACTCGTAGACTTTAAGACACAGTGGCAATATAATTTGTCTCAAGGAAAATTACTGCTTGTAGTGAATGCATAGCTGCATGAGAACCTGGGTTTTAAAGCTAGTGTTTACAAGGTTTAATTCTTCATATTTTGTGTCCACTGTGAAAAATAATCTTTCCTAGTGGGGCGATTCACATGAATGACTGTAGAAACATTGGTGGTGAGCTAATACAATGAAACCCCCCCAAATATCATTTTTATTAAAATGTATTTATATATTTAAGAATAATCATATTAGGAACAGGCTTTCCCATTGTAATTAAAACCTGTCTAATGATTCCTTGCTCTGAGCAGTTTATTTTCTAAACAGACTGGCAAGGTACATTTTTTTACTAATTATGTTTTTCCTGTACTTGATGGCAATCCATCTGTCTGGCTATGTAACAGGAGAGTGGCTGTTTTTCAGACTTGTTGCAGAAGTGGTTTGTAACAGTAAAACGCAGAGACAGTTCTGATTTGAAATGGATTTACCATTTCCCCATAAAGCCTCCAAAGCTGAGGCCCAGCCTGGTCCCGCAGCGCCTTTTGTTCTCCGTGAGCTCGTCCTTCACGCCCTCCCGCAAGCTGCCGACTCCAGCAGTGGCAAACACTCCCGCACGAGTATATTCTTCCACAGGAGAATTTAGTGCTTTTTTGTCTCCCCTAGAAGTTGGATGACCCTCCTGGTCCGCGACGGCGGCTGTTCCCGTGCCGGCGGCGGTGGGGTTTGGCTGCTCTCTCCCTGCCTGTGCTGAGCTCTGCCCTCCCGCACCAGCGAAGCTTCATGGTGAGGTTGGCAGGGGCCGGTCGGGAACAAATGTGAGGCTGTGACAAAAACCAGTGCCCGGTGTCCCGTCCTCGTGCAGTGAGGACATGCATGGAGAAGGGATGCGATAATAGTATGTGATAACTTATCCCTTCCTGGAGCCGGCGAGGTGAATTATGGGTCAAACGGCAGCAACGGGCAGCAGTGGTCCCTGGGCGTTTTTTGTGGATAATCAGTTTGCCATTAAATTATTTAGTTTTGTGGGGGAATTGCCTCCTTTATGTGAAAAAATCACGATCCTTTCCTCTAAATCTGAATTCTTGAAGAAGGCAGGTTTTTAATCCAACCCCTAAATATCCAGATTTGGGTGGGACCTCCTTTTGCCCTCTGGATGACAAGAAGAGTCAGTGATTCTCCTGGTGGCTTTTTCATGTAATGAAGCCCCTTCCCTGCTATAGGAAGGTTAGATTACAGGTTCGGCAAGAAAGGGAGTCTGTTCTGTATGTATTTACAGGTTGACATGCAGGGTTAACAAAGATGCTCTATATGACAAGTCATCTGAGAGGCATCATCTGTCCTATAGGAAAAAATGTGCAGTTCTTAGTTTGTTCTTTCTTCCTGCTTCAGCTAAACCATCTCTTCAAAATAAAAAGAATGGACCTGAAAATTTACACTAAAAGAATGTGCAAGTCTGGAAACTCAGTCAGTAGCAAAGAAAAAAATCGACACTAAGATTTTGGAGTATTTAATGTCTAATTTTTTTTCCATTTATTCTTTTATGGCAAAGGTTTTTATGACGTACAGTTGTGTTTGACTCTGAAATCATTATTGAATTATTCCTAATCATACGTGCGGAAGAGACATCACGATCTCAGCGATCGTGCAGCTCTCAGGTGATCCTCTGATGCCGCTGGGAGCACTTCCCAAAGCTAACAGGAGCGGCCAGATGGCAAGTGCTCTGTAGGGTGACAGTCAGTGGGGGTGGGCAGGCAGGAGGTTCTGCTAATTTTTGGTTTACTTTCTCCAAGAAAAGAGAGGCTTTGTAACATCACCTGCCAGGCAGATGCCCACATGGGCCCGGAACTGCTGCAGGTGTTATGGCTCATGCATAGCTCCGTTGTGATGAGGTTGGCTGATGTTTCTCATGCTAAAAGGAAACCGGGTGATGACCTGGATTAAAAAAATTAAAAGTGTAATGAAAGGGATGCAGAGAAAAGTGTGAGAACAGAGATGGTGAGTGCAGAACCCGCGGGCTGCACGGGGATGTGCGGATGCAGAGGGTGCTGCGTGCGCTTCGTTATTGCCTTCACCTTTTCCCACAGCTGCCAGCATGTGGAGCTCATCGGCGGCCGTCTCCGCGTCCGTGGTGCTGCTGGTGGCAGCCGCGCACGCAGCAGTGAAGGTCACCCCGGCGGTGAGGTTCACCAAGCCGAAGCCATCCCCACTGTCGGGCGCTGCTGACCCCTCCCTCGCCCCCCTTTTGGGGAAAAGCCCTGTCCCGGGACCCCCGGGCAGAGCCCAGCTGCCCTCCCTGAGCCCTGCGGTCCAGGCGGCCACCACGCTCTTCCCCTTTGAAAATGACACCCTGGACACGGCCGACTTCTTCTTCAACTGCTGCGACTGCTGTCCCCCCGCCGCCGGGCCCCGGGGGCCGCCGGGGGAGCCGGGGCCTCCAGGTGCAAAGTGCAACAGAATGGTTTGCTCTCGCACGAGACAGCTCTGCGCAGAGCATCTCAGCATTTTATAAGACCTTGTCTCTTTTTTCTACTGCTGAAATGCATATCTATAGAGTGCCGAAGTACAGTTATAATGAATAATGCGTCAGTCTGTGAACGCTCGCTTTGATAGCACTAATACGGGAGCAGGAAACTATTCGGTTGAGGAAGGCTGGTAAAAATTATGAAATAATTTTTTTAATACAATGTACTCAAGGGATTTTCACTTCTCATAGCTTGGGAGGGCCTGGCTAATGGAAGTTGTATTGGCTGTGAAAGGAGTTTGCACTTGCAGGGCTGGTGGAGAAGTTCTCATGTCAGATGAGTGTGTTGTGACGGTTCAAGCTGCCGGAGTCTGCCCCCAGACTTGCGCTGGGAGCCTCGCATTCCCAAGTGGATGAAAAGTAAAATAAAGGAAAGCTGGCTTGCCTGCCTCTCCACCCGTGGCTTGTGCAGCATGGAGCCACCTGCCAGATTCCACTTCTATATTTGCAGATTTAATACATTTTAGCAATTACTAAGCTATGGGAGCTCCTTAGATGTGCTCAAATATTACAGACAGATTGCTTCTGATGTTTTACGAATGCCTGAGACCCTGCGGCTTTGAGGCAGCTGAAAGTTGGTTTTAAAAAATCTTTAACTATAGCCAAGAGCAAAATGCAAAGCTGTAAGATTTAGGGATTGCAGCAGCAAAAGGCAAAGGCTGGGGAGCTGCATGCTGGACCAGGGCACCCCACTAACATCAGTGGGAGCCGTGCTGCGTTGTTTTCTGTCCTTTCTGCCCCCGCAGGGTTTCAGCTGTAGTGTGCAATGTGCAGGTAGCAGGGTCAGGCCAAACCTGTCTGTCTCACATAAAATAAAATAGCCAGCTCTTACCGGTGTGATGGAAACCGGGTTTCCCTTGATGGCGTGTTGCTTAGCTGTTATCACAGATTTTCTCTATAAAGTTAAACCTTTGAGTTACTAAGATTGTTGATGTGATTACATTACAGGTGCTAAGGGGGAGAAGGGAGATGCTGGTCTGCAAGGTCTGCCGGGAACTCCAGGACCTCAAGGTCCAAAAGGCTTTAAAGGAGAAAGAGGTAAAGCAGACTAACTGCTCGTTTGGAAAACAAATGCTGTTGTCCTCGTCGGATACCACAAAATTGTAGGAAAAGGTGTTTTGGCAAAGGAAACGGAGTATGCTGATATGGATTAACACCTTGCGGGATTTAGCTGGCATGAATGGAGGGACAATAACTCTGGTGGTGGTGGCATATGTGCAGGTGGTATAGGAATGGCTGCTCATAAAGATCCCACTCGAAACTCCTTGTTCTAAATGGGAGTTTAAAAACCAAGCTGAATTTGTTTTGGGTTAGGGACGTAAGCAGGAAAAAATCATCATGGAGCCTCAGCACAGGTGTAGGAGATACGTTACAATGTAAGTATCTCAGCTGAAATGCTTTCAGCTAGACACAGAGCAGTTATTATCCATCAGTAGTAACTCCTTCACTTCAGGCTTGGAGCAGCTCTGTCCTGCTGCCGTGCTCCGTGGGTGCGACTTGCGGCTGCCTTCAGTCGCAGAGAAACACGCAACAAAGCTGACACCCGACGTACCAGCACAGCTCAGTTAGTGTGGTCTCTTAGGCTTTGATTCACTTCTTGAGCGGAACTTTTGGCAATCCTGGCATGAGAAATGCAGAGGTGTTGTCTTTGCCATCTTGCCGTTAACCAGCAGCAGCGGCCTCCCAGTGAGATGGTGGTTAGGGCCACAGACCCAGCACTAGGGTGGGAGGGGGTTGTCCGCGTGGTGGTGCTCGGTGCTGTGAGGTGCAGCTGAGGTTTGTGAGGGCACTTCCTGGAAACAAACATTGCTCGTTGTGCTGAGGGACACGTGCAAAATGGTGCCAGCCACTTTCTGTATAATGATTTCTGCGCTACAGACAATATCACTAACAACATATTAACCGCGAATTGTCCTAGGAGGCAGAGGGGAGCAAGGCGAGCGAGGAGTAAGCGGAAACCCTGGTTATCCAGGCAAGCCTGGGCTGCAAGGTACGTGACACGGACTGGGAAACCATGAGTAGTGCCTTGGCCTTTCCCTTTGCTGCTGGTGATGCCACTCCATCTCCAAAGCACTCCAATACTAAGGGTTTTAACCTTTTTTCTTCCCCCACTTTGTCCTAGGTGAAGCTGGAGTGAAAGGCAATAAGGGCAACTATGGCTTCCCTGGACTGAAGGGACAAAAGGGGTCTAAAGGGGACACTTGTGAGAACGGCACCAAAGGAGACAAGGGAGACAGGGGAGATGCTGGGGACCCAGGGGTGGACGGAGAACAGGGTGACAAGGGGGAAAAGGGGGACACAGGGGACAAGGGGTATTGTGGGGAGCCAGGGGGCAGAGGCCAGAAGGGGGAAAGAGGGGAAGGTGGGACAAAGGGAGAAAAAGGCAGCAAAGGAGAGATGGGGTTTGAAGGCATTCAGGGGGTGGAGGGAAAACAGGGAGAAAAGGGTGAGCAAGGAAGTAAGGGTGACAAAGGGGACCTGGGGCCCGCTGGTGTGATGGGACCTTCTGGGCCCAAGGGGGTGGCTGGCAGCAAGGGGGGCCGAGGGGCCCCGGGAAAGAAGGGCTCCCGGGGGGCGAAGGGTGCCCGAGGGGACGCTGCGAAGCTCCTGAGATCGGCCTTCAGCGCCGGCTTGTCCAAACCCTTCCCTCCGCCCAACGTCCCCATCCGATTTGACAAGATTTTGTACAACGACCAGGAAGATTACAACCCTTCCACCGGGAAATTCAACTGCAGCGTGCCCGGGGCGTACGTCTTCGCCTACCACCTGACGGTGAGAGGGCGTCCAGCCCGTGTCAGCCTGGTTGCCCGCAGCAGGAAGGTGGCCAAAGCCCGTGAGACGCTCTATGGGCAGGAGATCGACCAGGCGTCCTTCCTCACCGTCCTGAAGCTGAGCGCGGGCGACCAGGTGTGGCTGGAGGTTGCACGGGACTGGAACGGGGTCTACGTCAGCGCCGAGGACGACAGTATCTTCACGGGGTTTCTTCTGTATCCAGATGTTTTTGAGATCCTGCTGTAGATTTAAAGGGTAAAGCTGTTACTGAGGAACATGCCTTTCCCTCCGCCCTCAAGAGGAGAAATGAGTATCAGTTTAGTGACCCGGTGGTGTATTGGTTTAGTTTCTAGGTTTTGTGATCTTTTTACAACAACATATTTGTGAAATAGCGATTAGTTTTAACTAGCTGCCCCGAGAAGTGGCATGTCCTTTGTGCAGGTGGTGATAGCTAAGAGAAACCATTGCCCAAATGCCGGCAGGACCAGCATGGGGAGGGGGAACCTGAGGGGGTGTCACATCGTGGACTTCAGGTTTGTAATCAACGTCATCAAATTACGTAATGAAGCTCATTATCCGACTGAAATTTTAATCAGACCAGCTCCGGCAATCCTTGCATGGTCAAAACTCCTCTGGGCATCATTACTGGTAACCACTGGAAGGTCATGGTTTTGATAAAGGTTGTAGAGTTTGATTCATAGAGCTTAATGCAACGCAAGCATGAGCAGTAGGTTTCTTCAAATCACATGAAAAGATGTAAAGGTATTTTATCATTGAATTATTAATATATAGTACTTTAGAGCCGGTCATAAATTATATAAAAGTTCATCTAAGAGAATATTGGGACTGTTTGATCAGTGTAAAAATTTTGCCTGAAGGCAAAAATATACTCAAAACTTTCAAAAGTAATTGAAGATGCATAACCCACCCTGTTAGGCTGCTCCAAAACCCTGGTTCTGAGCCACTGACACAATTCAGTTGATGCTGCTGAGGTCGGCCCCAGGCTGCTGAGGAGCAGGAGGCAGCTGAGAGGTGGCTTTGGCACTCGCACGAGTCCTTCAGCGTTGTGATGGCCTGGCAGACATGCAGGCATAGCTTCAAAACACCCCTTTGGCATATTAAATATGGCACGCAAAATTGTTCCAATCACTTTTTTTTTTTCTTTTTTTTAAGAAATAAAGCTGAAGTCCCATACTTCGTATTCAGTGGCACTGGAATTTGCTCGCCTTCTCAGGCAGTCACAAGCCTGGGAGATTTTCCCAGTGATTTTATGGATACTGGGTCTGACCCCAACAAGGGCACAGTGAATTGGGCTACTATTCCTGTTGCTCTCAGTTTCCTTGCTTAAATTGCCATCATGCTTGCCATACCTTATTTGAATACCACTGTAAATCATGTCCCTCATTTCTTCTTTCTCCATGGCACCAAGATCAAGTGTTCCTAAGACTTTTTATGTACACTGAGAAAATTAACACAGGAGAATTGGTGTTAAATTTTAAGATAAAAACAAGGCAATATTAAAAGGTTGATCCTATCTCTTTGGAAAAGGATCCTTCAACTCATCAGCTTCTCAGCTCTGCTTCAATATCAGCAATGCAAGTTTAAGATGTACAGCCTTTGTCACAGGGTTGGTACTTAATTCAGTGCTTAATCTGAGTCAGTTCCTATGTGGTTCAAATTCAGAGTACTAAGTATATAAAAGATGCAGATTTCAGTTTATGAATTCCCTGGCAGCTGTTGAATATTGAGGAAAAACAACAAGTTATAATAATAATTTCAGATTCCTGCTGTCACAACACCCTTAATTCTTTTGTTGTGCCTTCATGCTGCTTCTCATACAGTCCCTGTAACAGATGGTGGTATATGGACATCTGACTAGCAATTTTCTCCTCTCCTGCTGAAGTTTCTTACACTTTCTGTATAAATAACCTCTACAAATGCTCCTGAGAAAGCAATGCAAAAATTTGGGTCTCTCAAGAACCTGCTCAGATATAATCCTCTCCATAAATTAATTGCTTGGCCATCTGGGGAAAAGAAGAACTGGCAACACCACACAAGCTGGAAGAGCTCCTGGTCCCTTACAAAAAATCTCTGCATAAAATATACCTAACCAGATTAGGAGGCTCTGGGCTGCTTAAATCCTGTGGAGGTGCCCTAAGAGCAGGTTAATAGGAGCAGCTGGAGACAATTCAGGCTTTGCAAGTGTCTGGACTCACAGACCCTGAGGAAGGACATGGGATGCTCACAACAAAACCCCAGTCATTTCTGAGCCCCTGTAATGGATATGGGAGGGCTGCAATAGCAGTCTGAGCTGGCTTCTGTGCTAAGTATACATATATATGTGTATTTTGTCATAAACATAACACTAATGGAAGGTGTTTCTGCTAGAAACCCTGACTGGGAAGGCAGAGAAGCATGCAGGACAAGTTACTGAAATAACACACAGTTCCTTCATGTGCATAAGTATCTTAGGGTCTATAGCCTTGCCAGTAGTACTTTGAATTTAAAGTGTGTTCACTTCTGTGTTTATTTTGAAATATGTATATTTTTAATTTAATTAAAACACATTAAACAAGTATTTTGCAAAGTTGAGCCTGTGTAAAGCACAGTGAAGGGTGGTTTAGATATAGATCTTTGTAGAGAGGGAGCTATCTTTATCAAATTTTATATAGAATTAACAATAATGCCTGGAAAATATTGTTTCTCTACATTGTTATCCTTTCTACTTCAGTGTTTTGGCAAAACCATGTGTGGTTTGTTAGTCCCAGTACCTCTAATCGGATCAATCCACAGCTGGGCTCATAAATTGCCCCCAAATTAGTCAAAAACTTCATGCAAACACATGCACGCACCTCCTTGTATAAGCAGAGACTCCTGGGGCTGTTGTCTCTGCTGTCTTTTTCTGTCTTTTAAAGGCCACAAGAAACTTTCCTGCCGAAAGGTTTTTGGGGCTGTAAGCGCAGTGGAGCTGCGGGAGGGCTGGGACGAGGGATGGGCGCGGAGCTGCCCGCGGGGCCGGCATGCTGCGGGCAGCAGCTCCTGGCAGCTCTGCCTCCCCGGGTAGCCTCCCCAAGACAATCTGGCTGGAAAACTGTAATCCAAGCCATTTTCCATTGTAAAAGGTTAATTTTTTTTTAAAAAAAAACCATGGCATTTCCAGTCTCCCTGCTGTGGGGTACTCTGGCAAAGCGTTCTGCTGCAACAGCTCTTAACTGAAGCTAAGTGTTTTGGGGAAAGGTTGGAAGTATTAAAAATCCCCTCATTTTCATATGGTTTTCCTCATTTTTCATGCCATGTCAGAACAATAGCGAATGAATTGATTGAGGATGTACTCATTGTGTACCATTGCTACAAATGCCAAAATATTTGTTCCATTTCACTTGTGCTTCTACTTAGTACAGATTTATTTTGTAAAACCAAGCGTCTCCTGTCTGCATTGCAATGAAGCAGTTTGATACTGGTATAAGAGAAAATAAATGCTCATTGTGCTAATCAAAGAGCAGCTGTTTTCAATAACTAAGAAAAATTATTCCAAGCTGACACAAGGCCATAAAAAGCAGCTGCTTCTTTAATTAGGATGTTGAGGGCTAAATCTACAGAAGGATTTGGGGGCCTTGATAGCACAAATGTCCCAAGCCTGAGTCCTCTGTATAAAACCTAGGAAAAGTGAAGGATATCAGATGGAGGATGGGAGGTGCCCTGAGCATCCTGAGTGGTCATGACTCTTGCTGCAAAATTGTTCTTAACCTCCAAAAACAGTGTGTGCTGATGGGAAGGAAAGTCGTTCTTGATACTTCAATAAAGCCCCGATCTGTTCCGGCGTTGCTTTATGCCGTTGGTTTCATCCCCAGGTACGTGAAGTGTCTGGAGCGGTGACAGGCCAGCGCTGAACTCGCTCTTGCCTGGCACAGATCATGCTGCAATCAGCTGTAACCAGATTACAAAGCTGGTTTGATTTCCAGAGAGAAGCACCTTACTTCTGGATTTTTTCATGCTTTTTCATCCCCATCTCAGAAGTTACCCAGATGCCATAATATTAACACTCATTTTTGTAATTTTGTTGGCAGGGCTGTGGTTTTTACCCAGAGGAATGCTGGAGGCAGTGTCTCACATGGAATAGCTTGGGTCTGCTGCTGCTTCTTGCTGTGTTTTTTGGATTTCCAGGTGCCCTGTGCTTGGGAGCACCTGTGCTTGCTTTCAACATCTTATTTTGCTCACCTGCTTGCCCCAGAATGAGGGCCACCTGCAAAGCGTTAGGGTTGCTGTGTTGCTTGATAAAAGGGGTAATGTCCCATCAGCTGGAGGATTGTGTGTTGGTGTTTTTGGATGGTGGAAGGTAGTTGTCCTTGGTGGGATCTTCCTCCCTGCAAGATTGATGTGCTGTGTCCTAGGCAGCAGACAGGTAAGTAAGTGCTTGCTGTTATGTGCTGGTTTGGGTGAAAATGGATGTGTTTTAGTGATTTCAAGACAGGAATTTATAATAGGTTTGAAAACACAATATAATAATCCCACTTGAGGTATTTCAGCTGAAATATGTCTCATTTTTTCAGGGACTTGTAACTTTGCTGGTAACTACTTGGTTGCAGAAAGAATCTCTCTTGGAAGGAGGAAAAAAACACCTTTCAAAGTGAATTAAAATGGATTACAGTGTGATCACTGCCAGTTATCTAGTATGCTTGTAAAACGCTGGAGCTTCTTAATAGGGGATATCTATCAAGCTGAGTGTAGGCTGATATTGTTTTCTAGATATAGCCACCATTATTTATTCACAGTAAGAGCTCTATCACAGTTTTATGTGCCCTATCTGCAAAGCTGTACCTCTGAGACTAGAGTTTCAGAAATATTATATGAAATTGTTTCAGAATGGCACAATGCTGCACAGTGCAATGATTTAATTTCAAGATGAAATGTGTTTACTCTCGCATGATGTTACAGGGTCTGCTTTAACAAGTCTATGGTCTTCTATAGTGGTGCCTGGACTAAGGTGCATGTATTAAATGTTGCAAAGTCAACTTTGAGGGTAAGCTTAAGTCACTATGTACATTTTAATGACTTTTTTGAATTGGTCTCATCTTTTGTAAACCAATCTGTTCTGAGTATTTTTTTTTTTCTGTCTTAATGAAAAAGTTTTCTTGGTAAAACTCCATGTGCTGCAGCCAGACCTTTCATACTTGGTTCCTTTTGTAGTTCATCATGTTTGGGGTAAAACCTGAAACTTCTTATTTCCGTAAGATGCGACTGCGGATGAACAGAAACTGAACTACTTTTCTTCTGGCTAACCCTTCTCAGTTTAAGCTCTGTTTTGCAGCCCGTGAAACAATCTGTTTTAAGTTTGAGACTCTTTGGACTTTGAACTTAGAATTGGAAAAAAAAAAAGTAGTCCTAGGACTGAGAAATGTTTTCATGAAACAGATGTTTTGCTTGAAATCAATGGGCTAGTGCTGATGAGTTTGGTTACAAGCCATGAGTACCTTGTGTTTAAGGGAGCATGCCTGACAGCTGTCTTTTTCTTTTTTAATGTCTTTAGATTGTGGTTATGTCCTAGAGAGAAAGTAAGTGGAGAAGCTTCTTAAGAAAAAGAAATCAAAGGGACGACTAGCAATAAGCAATGCTCTCAGCTCAGCAAATGGAAATTCAGAGCGGAGCATCAAATCCCAATCGTACCTCCAGGGGGATTGGGCCAAAGTGCGACTTGGTTGTGTCAATGTCCTTGGTGTTGCTAGAAACAATCTACGGGAACAAAGTTGTTTTGGGATTATTTACGGGAAAGAGTGTAGTGTCATCTGAAGAGATTACAGAGTAGATTTTGGGTGACTGTCATGTTCATCCTTTTTCTTTATAGTAATGACAGCAAAATGTGTTTGCTCTTGGCTCCTGGCTGGTCCTTGGCCACTTGCCATATCCTCCCCAGCCTGAACTGCATGTGTAATGCTTACGTGCATCTTACTCAGTGTTACAATTTAACCAAAATATTTCAATGTTCTGTTGTAATTCTATTTCTCTGCCTTTCCTGGTCTTGCTTTCCAGGTGGCTTTTTTTCCCAAGGAGGCTTTTACCTAGAAGTGCCATGTTATGGCAACAGATAAGTTTCCAGAGATATTTCAGTGAGATATTGCACATGTCAGGGTGGTTTTAGAGGAAAAAATAATTCTTGCTCTGCATAATCTGGTACAGGATTTTGGGCCTGTTTCTTCACATGCTCTGTGTATGGGAGCAACCCAGCAAACCTGTAGTTGCTCCTTCTAGGAGAACCAACCAGCCCTTTCTTCCCCTCCACTACTCCTGCTGAAAAACCTGGGTTCAGAGTTTTTCTCTTTTTTCCCCCTAAAGATCAGTGCTCCTTACTCCAGACTGCAGCATGGCAGCCAGGCATGGAAGGGGTAGGATGTAGCTTGAGAACTTATTCTGTTTCCCTTCCTGTATTTCTGGTGGATGCTGTGTGGAACAGATATGTTTAATTTCTTTGGCAGCCCCTACAAGATCCTGTTGTGCCAAGCGCTATATAAACGTGTAATGCTCTCATTCCTGCTGCATGCTTTCACTTTCAGATGCTCCATCCCCCATCAAGCACCTAAACAAGAACTTCTTGTAAAGGGGCTGGTGTGTGTGGTCTATCCCAGTACTGCTTCTCGTGGGAAGCCAGGTAGACCTCTGGGAGAGGAGGTGGCCAGAGATGGCTGTGTTTTTCTTTCACTTATGCTGTTGTGTAAGATCAATGTAATCATCTCTTTTAGACAGCACAGGACTTAGTTCCCTCTCTTTTAGGAGGAGCTTTGAGGCAGTAGAGAAACTGCTGGCAGAGGAAACATCTGTCCTTGCTTTATTGCTAAACCATTCCTATAGTTGCATCTTGCCCTTCTTTATCTTTTTCTTTGTATACCTTAAGCCTGCTGGTTTCCAGTGGAAAAAAGCAGCTATTGGTAAGTCAAAGCTGCTTCTGTGGAGTTTATTGCTGCCCAGAGGAGGAGCTGTGCTGAGTCACAAAGTGGTGAGAAAGAGCTAGAAAACTGGAGTTAGCTGTAAGGGCAAGGTCATAAAACAAGCTCTGAAGCTTATTTTAGTTTGGATAGTGATTCAAATGAGTAATACTCTATTTTATGGTGCCTATGTAATACTGTTCTGACACTTCTAGTCATCTATGTAAGCTTTCATGGCCCAATAACAGTTTATTAAGCTGTAGGGTCTTCACAAATATGCGGCTAGCTTAATGCAGTTGTCTGCTATAATTATTCATTGGTTTGGTATTGAAAGGGCACCAGCCTAGTCATAAAGATATGTCTATGATCCTCATAGTCTTGGTGTTTATTCTAATTTTAAAGAGTCAATAAAATGTTGGAATAAAACAATCACTTTCACAAGCTAAATTGTTATTTTTTCATTCTGATTCTTGCCCTTTTTCTGTTGGTATTCAGCTGCGTAATACAGACCAGTAAATTGGCTTTAAAGGTTTAAGATTGGGGTTATGGAGAATAACTTTATAAACGCAAACTGTAAGAATTTACATTCAAAGCAGCTGTGACCCTAGAGAATGCTCATTGCTGGAGGAAAAAAAAAAAAACCCAGCCTGTTCCAGAATATTTTTCTTTTCAGGAAGTGAAAAAACTCAGTTATGGAAAGGTTGAGAGTACATGAGATGTTGGTGAAGGGGAAGGAACAGAAACAAGTTTTGCAATTCTGAGTATTTAAGTTTATGGTATCAAAACCAAATAAGTGTTGTTAAACCTGACAAACCTTCTCAAAGCTTTCAGTACCTCTCTGGCACATAGATCACAGTTCCTGATAGCACTCCTGGAAAGTATCTAACAGCAATTGTTTAAGGAGCTTTGCCCTGGGATCAGTTACGGCAGTCAGTTACAATAGCCCAGATGAGGGTGGTGGTTTTTTGTTCTCCTGCCAAGTCCTCAAAAAAGAACTGGATTCATCTGCTTCCAGTGCATCAGTGTTCAGCATTTGGAATACATGGACATCTAGGGTGACTGCTTAAATGGAGATAATTTAGAAACCTCGTGTCCTGGTTACTGCCTTGCTCCAGAGGCACCTGGATTAATGACCCTGTGGTTGTGGTGTCCAGAGTGTCCCAGTGTGTCAGCTTGGCTGGGAGAACCTGCGTATTCTGCTCCTGTTCAGCTCCAGGATGATGCAGAGATGAAGGGGCAGGTACCTGTGCTCTGCTGGAGGCTCCTGTGGGCAGAGCTTGCCCGTAATCCTGTTACCCGAGTGAGTAAAGCTGGGCTAAGCCATCTGGCTTGGACAGAAACCTGCAGGGTTCGTGCAAAGCATATGGTGTTGTTAGGCATAAACTCTGGTTGTCTTTCTAAACCATCTATTTTGCAGTGGGTGAACTGAAGAATACAGCCTTGCAGCGTGTTCCTAGGTCAAGGCAGAGAACACTTGCTCTTCTCTGTTCCTCCACGGAAGTTGGAGACTTTAAGCAGGGGGGTCTGAGGA
This sequence comes from Chauna torquata, assembly GCA_013399475.1. Classification (NCBI taxonomy): domain Eukaryota; kingdom Metazoa; phylum Chordata; class Aves; order Anseriformes; family Anhimidae; genus Chauna; species Chauna torquata. Next base: position 336,734 of record VXAL01014263.1, on the reverse strand, counting down.
GCTGCGTGCAGCTTCTTGTGTGAGCTCAGCAAGGATTTTATTCATCCATAAAATGGAGTAACATTTCCTGGCCTCAAAGGATGGTTGTGTTTTGTACCTCCAGAAACATCTGGGAGGTGTTGAGATCTCTTAGGGAAGAGGTCTGTGTATTTGTGCCTAGACAGATGTTGAGAATAAGGGATATTGAGCATTAACCAGCAAGTTGTTTTGATGCCTCCTTACGATGGAAACTGGGAAGGTCAAGGTGGGAAAGCATAAATCTGGGCTTGTGCTGCTGCGCACAGCTCTGACAAAACCTGAGAGGAGGCTATGCACAGAGCTCCTCTTGAGGATGTGTTCTGAGAATTCTGGAAGGCTTCTGCAGGGCTGAGTGAGCTCTGGTAGAGCCCCATGTGCTCTGTGGAAGAAGACAAACCCCACCCTCCTTCAGCTGACTCTTCCCCTTTGAATTAAGCAATTCTGCTGTCAGCTCTGCAGCTCATTTTCCTATCTATGTTTCATATGTACCAATGTTGTCTTCAGCCTTGCTCGTCTGCTGCAGGAAATAGATTGAGGGGCTCTGATGTGTGTAATGAAAGCTGATGTCTCTTAAATTGCACAGCTGCTCTGCTTCTGAAAGCTGCAGAGCAGGAACACAGCATGGGGCTCCCTTTAGCTCTGCACATTTCCCCACTGTGATAAGAGAAGGAGAAACACCTACCCCATAGCTGCAATTGGTGCTAGGTCAGAGGAAACAAATGCCACAGATGAGAACTTCTATGAACTCCTTTGTAGTTTGTGATGGTTACTTGGGAGGACCTAATTACACAAGAAAGCTGGATACAAATGCAGCATTTCCAACCTCCAAGTAAAGCTCTGCTGCTTTTATGGCTTCTGTAAGTGGATTGAACAGCCCAGAAACACCAGGGTCTGACCATGACCACAGTAGCCCAGTGGTCCAGCTGTCAGAGGACTTGGGATCCTTCCAGTAAGCAACTATCAGCTCTACACAGGAGATTAAACTGTCCCACAAATGCAGCTGCAAGTAGCTCTTTGTGGCATGTTTCTCTGCTTTCCTGTAGAAGGTGTAATTAGTGTGGCTGCAAATGAGCTCTTTCAGCAGCTTTCCCCACTGTCCCATAAAATGTGAAAAATATGGGTCAGTGCGTTTATTAGTCAGACCCTCCGAATGTGCATAGCTCTGTCAGCTCCTGGCACTTACAGCATTAAGTCCTCTGCTCTCCCATTAAAATGTAAATTGGAGGAGAAAATGTCTTCAGGCTGGTGGGTTTTTAACTTTGTTCTTCTGGTACTGCATGGGAAGCTAATGGGAGGATGTGATTTTTCACAATCCCCCTCATGCTGAAAGAATAGGCTGTTTGAGGCTGATATTTAATTAGTTCTGCTTCTCCAGGATAATAAATGGGGAGAAGGGAGTTGATGCGTGTGTTACTTGACTTCTGCCTGCAACAATGGCTCGAGGGAAAGAGTGAGCAACCATTAACTGCCCAACGGCTTGGCCAGGGCTGATACACATAACTGGAGGTTTCCACCTCTGCAGTGTGCTAAATATACCTGAAAGGTGGACAGGTGTGCCTCAGATCATAAGCGAGCTGCACCCTTAGACTGCTCTGTTCCTTTCATTCAGCTCTGTTCTTTAACTGATTTTGGCAAAAGGATGTCACTGAATGCTAGAGCCTCTCGCTATGTGAAATAAGGTGTTTCTTGTGGATTCTTGGTGATGGGCATTCAAATGCTTCTGCTTAAACTGTTCATGTATTTATCTAAAAGAAATAGATTTCAAATTAACCGGAACGATGCATTTTCTTGGACCCAACAGTGTTTGGTCTCATGCTTGGACTGAAATCAATTTCAGAGCAGAAATGCTTCTAATGCTTTGACACTCTTCTTCTCTGGGCACTTCATGATACCTGTGATGCCCACTCAGCACACCTCCATGGCATCAAGAGGAAATAACACTAATGCAGGCAGGCTGAAAGGACAGAATCTTTCTGCCTGTGTTCAGGACAGAAGCTGGGTTTTCCTTATCTATGCAACCTGCCTCTCTTACGCTAATTTCTGGTGTTCAGGCTCCTAAAATCCTTAGGCAGCCAACTGTATGTGATCGAAGAGAAAGCTGCAAGAATTCTTATTAATAGCAAAAGGCTAGTTTTTTGATCAAAACAGGATGTGGGTTGTATTTTAAAAAAAAAAAGTATGCTGTTTGACCAAGGTTTTCTTTGAGACACTGAATATTGAGACACTTACCAAAATAATAAACAGGTTTTAGTAATCATCTCAACTTCCATCTGAGAATACCTGAAGATAAAAGCTTTAGGTCTCTTCCACTCTATTCAAACTATGCTAATGTGGATTTTGGTTTGGGCCTCTCCTTGGTTTTGTTTCCCAGGTAAATCCTGCTAGCGGTTCTGATGCTATTGCTGCCTGGACAAGTGGGAAATAACTGCCAGACTAATAAGCAGCTCATCCCTGTTAATTTACCAAGTAGAAAGAAACAGAACAGGGACTGGTGTAACTGCCTCTCACTGCCAAGTGTAATCCAGGTGTCTGACGTGCTCCTGGAGAGCATAGATAATGCTCCTGCAGCTCTTTCTTTCTTTCTTCCTCCCCTTCTGTGAAGGGCAAATGCCAACAATATCTCAGTTCTCTGTCCTGGTGTCCTCTTGCTGAACAAGACAGTAGCCTCTGACTTACCGGAATTTGCATCTGTGGGTCTGGCAAACAGTTTCTGGACAGGTGCAAAGCGATGGAGTCCAGGAGGAGAACCTGCTGTGCATATGCTATTTCTAGACACTGCGTGTTGCATGTAATCTGTAATGCAAACTGAAGGTAATGACACAGCCCTGACATGAGAGATGAGATCGTCCAGACCATCTTCTGCCTTGGCAAGGTTGCTTAATCTGAAATATTTGAGAGAAATGACTCCAGAAAAGCTATTTGTTGAAGAAGAGAGAGTGCTCTGTGACTTTTTAACCCCCAACTAATTTAAATCTTGAACTCTGGACATCAATATATCCTGAATATCTTATCACATCTAGCTGCTGATGCTAGATAACTCGCCTTCTCCTGGGCGTGATGCCTTCCAGGTGCCTTTGTTGAAGACTGTTTTTGGTGACTGTGTGGGGGCTGATGCTTTTGGTGAGCTCTGGGCACATCACGCGTATGATCTCGGTGCCCCGGCTCCTGGACTGCCCGGGAGGAAGGGGCTCGTGCGTGTGCTGCTGGGCACACCTGGCAGCACGACAGCCTCGCACCTCCTCTGTGGCACTAAAGACCAGGAAACACAAACGTGTCTGAGAAAACACAAATTTAGGGACCTATGTGCTACAAAGACCAGTTTTCAGTACTTAAATTCTCAATCTTTCTTTCATTTTGTTATAAGTGCAGTCACGCAAGAGATGAGTGTTTACTAGTGAGTTGTACATAACTGCTTTGTTTTGCCTTTTGTCTTCATACTCAGTTTATAGCTGTTTGTATTCTGCATACCCATGCTCTTTATTTTTCTTAATTTTTTTGGAGTTTAGTTCTACTGCTATCCAGATTTTTCTTCTCCCCAGGGTGTTTCTATTTGTTTGGATGACTAACTTGCTTCTCCTGTACAAATCTGAATTTCTAAGCTGCTGATCCAAATCTCTCCAATGATAAGTCATTGTCCATCTGTTTGCTTCCTCCTGAGCTCGCACTGAGCTGCGAAAAGGATCAATGTATATATAGTAAGCATGCAAGTTAGTGTAGGCAGAATTAGTAACAAACAGCCTTGTGTCTTGTTATTTCCATGTTCCTATTGGTGTTTGATTTTTTTTTTTTCCTCTGTTGGTTTCTACCTCTCTGTAGCCCGCTCCCCTGGTTCTGTACTTTCCTGTGGCAGTTAATGAGTGATGCTTGCTCTGCCATGCATGCAGCTCTGTCTGTTCAGGCTGCAGGGATGGTTAATGCTATTTCCCAGCTACTCATTAGATTTTTTTGAAGTGCTGAATGAGTGACTGACTCCCCTCACTAATAAGGGGCTTTGATTTCCATCCATCAGACAAATGAAGCCAAGACATAGTGAAATTAAGCAACAAAAACTTGTGAAGAGGGGTGCTTTGCTTTCCAGGATTTAATGAACAATGGGCAGTGCTGAAGGCAGTATCACAGAGAGGTGAGGTTCATTTCTGGGAGCCACTCTTGCTTCCCTGCCTGCAAAATGGGGCTAATAAGAGCTCCTGCTTTCAGGAGTCTGCTTGTGAAGGAAGAGCCACGGCGTGGTGGTGGCTGGAGGATGAGCAGCCTCCAGGAGGTCCTGCTTCTCTGGCCCTTCTTGCCCAGCTGGTGTAAGGGGGGATGTAATGCACAAGATTAAGGAAAATGCACTGAAGATGCTGTGTTTTCTCCGATATACTGTTCCTTTTTTTTGTCTTCCTTTCTTTACAAAACATCTTGTACCTGTTCACAAACCTGTTCTCATTAGGCAAATGGGGTAACTGTGCTCATCTCTGACAGAGAATGGTGACCAGTGGAGTGCACTGGGCTGGATACTGGCTGTCAGGGAAGGAGTCCACTTTGCTAGATGTATTTTCTCACTCTTCTTGCCTGGGTGACTTTCTGAAAGAGAAAATTTTCCAATTTCCCACTGTAATCAAGACCCAGGTTCCTTCCCTCTTTCTGGGCAGTTTCATTCCAAAGTCACTGCTTAAGCCCATATCTAACGGAACCGTTTTTAGAAGTGGTGTGTGTGTATGTGTGGGGAACCAGCAGGACTGCAGGCAGCCCATGAAGGTTGCTTGCAAAACAAGGTAGCTGAGGTGTGCTTGTCTGGCTGCATGTAGGGTTTATGCAGGAGATTAAATCTGCTGCAAGTTATTTGTTGGTTCATTTTAGGAACCAGTTAAAGATAACACTGTTATCACCCAAACATATGTTATTAGCTGGGGAAGCATGATTTATTCCTGAATGACTGAATTTCTAGGGTATAAGAAGCTATTTTTCAAGTGATACGCCCAAGCATGTTATCATCCTAAAGTGCCAAGATTTAATACTTGCATTGCTATTGTATGCTGCCTCTTGTTTGTAGCACTTCATCTGACTGTGTCCTTGCAGGTTCATGTCTTGTATTTCTTAAATAGTTAATTAAAATGTTAAAATCCATTTAAATAAGTGATGGATTGTGGACCTATTTGCATTTTGAACAGCTTTGTTTGGACTGAGCTAGCTGTGCTGCTGTATTTCACCTGTCTGTTGGTGAGGCTGCCAGGGAAGGGGAGGACAGCAGATGGCAATGTGGTGCCACAAAAGGACCAGCAAATTCGAGGAAATCCTGGTCTGGCCTACTAAATCCCCCAAGATATCAAGATGACCGCTGCCACGTAGGGCCTGCCTTCCTCTCTGACCTTGGTGCGGTGGGGCAGGCACGGCGAGGGGCTTTGTCCTGGAACTGTGGCCGTGCGATCACTTCTGGCCCCCGATGACGCTGGGTGCAGCATGTTGGCTCCTCTGTTTGTCAACCCGTCTGCAGGCTTCTGTACCAGCGGGGCTCAGCGGGGCACGCTGCTTTGTCCGTCAGCCTTGGACGTGCTCTGTGCCCTCTTTGCTCCCCGTGGGTATTTCGGTTAGGCTGGGGAGAAGTGGCTCGGAGCTGTAGCGATGGAGCGGGCATGGCCGGGGAGTCCCCAGTCCCCTCCGCTCACACAAGGCTATGGTGAAGGTAGGTTTGAGTTTCGTGCCCCAGAAACTGCGTGAAAGGAAAAGCTTGGGTCCACATGCAACTCCCACTTGCTGGTGCTCCTTGCGTAGGCTGTGTGTGTTCTAGGGCTGTTACAGACATGAAGAACAGGATTTCCTGAGATCTCTGCTGCTACCTCCATGCCTGCCTGGTTTTTCTCCTGGTCTCTTCCTCACTCTCAGCCTTACTGGTTGGGAGCCATAGAATAAACTACATGATGGTGTTATGGCGTGTCACACCGCACACCTGTAGATTATCTGCGAGAGCATGCAGGTAACTTCAAGAGAAATTGTGCTCAGCACCCATAAATGGTGATCAAATCCATGAAGTGAACTTTGTTTCTTACTTTGAGTTACACTACTTTAGCACAGAGGGTGTTTATCCCTGTTGAGAGCTCTGAATGTAGAGAGTTGGAGTGCAAACTTCAGCGTATCATGTGTACTATTCCCAAACATTACAGACCAGAGTCTTAAGCAATGTGTGACAACAGGGATGACTGTGGCTGTGGTTTTTTTGCATATAAAGCCTATGTTATGTTCCCAGCGCCACCCCCAAAAAAGTTCATTAGCTTTTCTGGAGCCTGAAGCACAAACAGTTCCAGTGGGGTTTCAATGTGAGATGTTTGTCTGTTTCTTTTATACTCTACTGTCTGCAGAAGGAGGAAAACATTCTCTAGCTCTCTGTAGGTACCTTGCAGATACTTCCCAAGTGCATCATTTGCACTGGAGCTCATTTCAGATGGAAAAGTGGGGATAAGAGCAGCATTGTGGGATTTATTTTGAAGAACAGGGATACGGTTACTGAGCAAATGAAGCAAAGGCCCTGACACTGTTCTGCATGCCCTCGGGTATGCTTGGATGGCACCAAAGAACTGTTACTGAGTGCCTATATTTCATAACTAACACATCTTTGGAGCTTTGCCATTAACTCAAATCTCCCTTTCACGAGGTATTTCCCCTGGTGTATCTGGGCAGGGGTCTGAGTTTGGATGGCGTGAGACTAATTGATAGGCTCTACTTATGCTATGAGAGCCTGGAGGGAGAATGGCGCTTGTTCCTGCCCTCCTTCTCCCAGGTCCTATGTATTTAGAAAACAACTTTGGCTTTTCCATCTGCTTGTAGCTCACGCAGCATCTGCTCCTGAGCACCTGAAGACACATTGTGTTGGGTTCCTGTCCTAATACCCAGGGGCAAAGTCTGTCCAGCACCATTGGGTGCTTCCCAAGTCCTAGAGCTGGGTTTGAAAATTTCTTGGACAAAGCATACTAATACGGGCAATGTGGGGTGTGGAAACTGGGGGAGCTGGGCTGTGGGGAGCAGGGATGGAGGGTGCTGGGGAGGTGTGAGGAGGTCTGTCCCCTCCTGTGGGGCAGAGAAGAGTCCACAAGGAAGAGTGAACAAGTCTGGTGACCTCCAAGTGTGAAAGAAAGTAGGATGTGGACTAAAATAAGCTTTATTTTGTTCTGATTGCATATCCAAGTGTGGGTTTTTCCTTTTGCTAGGACAGCAACTGGCAGCACTAGGACTCTGTGTGTTACCTAGGGAGCCATGTGGCACCACCTTCTCTGCAAGCCCCATACCTTGCGTTGGACCTGTAGCCATGCGTTGCTCAGCTCGCTTTTCCCAGTGCAGCACAGGGCTCAGTTGGGCTTCAACTGAGAAGAGATTTCTGGATGCTAGAACTAAATCTTTAGCACGTACAGCTCCCTGAATACTCATCACTTTGGGTCTAAGTCCTCAATGCAGCCCCCAGGGATGTGCCCACCCTGTGTGCTGTGAGGAAAGTGAGCAGGGATGGGGACTTCCTGAGCAGTGACATCTGCTGATGGTTTGGGTCTAGGCTGCTGAGGTTTTGGTTCCTAGTGCATTGCTCAGCTTCAAGCAAGCATAAACGATGTTTCTAAAACACCTCTTATACTACAGACTTCTTTTCTTGTTAGGCTGCAATGCAAGGATTTCTTAAACACTGTCAGCAAAACTCACACTCATCTAAGCTATTTTAGAAGAGCAATAATTATTTTTCACTAGAAATCTCTCATACAGTAATGTTCTCTAAAATGCACTGGAGCAGATGGGAATAAGAAGAGATGAACATCCTGTTTTTTATTCAGTATAGCTTAATGGAAGTAGCCTTTAAAGTCAAATGGTTTAAAACTGATTTTCACACAGTTTGTATGTATGAATGAACAACTTCTGTCTCGTCAGGACACCCAAATGACTAACACCAGCAAAATGTCTCATTGTGAGAGATTAAATAAATAGTATGGTCATAGGAGAGGAGACAAAAGTGTTATTGACATCAGTGAGGAAATAAATCATGGAAAATAGACCAAAGCCAGATGCGAGGATCAGTGACAATGGAAAAAGGCGTTAAAGTACGTGTAGCATAGTGCAGCTTGACCTTTACTGAAAGACCATCCCTACAAGGTAGCTGAGCTTTCTTCATCCCCGAGGTGGCTGTTTTACAGTATTTAATCACTGGTTTTCAAATGTCAAACAATTTTAGGGGGGAGAGGTAGTGCGTGCTGCTTAAGTTCTTGAAAACGGAGGCTGTACAATGAACTGCAGCTCTGCTCTCTGTGCTTCTGAGTGAAACCTCTGTGCAGGTGAGAGGTAGGCAGAGGGGACTGGAGTGTCCCCACACATCCACTTCACCAGGTGCTTTGACAAGGCTGCGTGGCTGATGGCTGCTGGGGTGGGTGCACAGCTCGTCTGGTGGCACAGTTTTTGAATTTAGGTTGGAAGATGCCTCTGCAGGTCTTCAGACCACCACCCAACCAAGGCAGGGTCGACTTCAAAGCCAGTAGCTTCATCAGTCCTGTAGTAGCACTAAAGGAAGCTGATTAAGATGATGGGGTGGGGGGAGCGACACAACTTTTTTTTTCCTCCCTTGCTTTCCTGGATGCTATTTGAGAGAAATTTAACCATGATATGAGGAGGTATATCTTCATTGACTTTCATAGATAAATGCCTCTTTCAATTTAGGCTTTGACACTTGTTAAATATCTCAGTGCAGCATCTTATCAACATTCTTGTTGTTTCCATAATATGACTAATAGCTGAGTAGTTATACTGTGCAAACAGCCAATTCATAGCTGCATTTCACATCACTGCACTAGGTTTTTGGGAATAATAAATCTATCAAACAGGTGCAGTAACCACTTGCTTTAAGTTTAATAAGATTTATTCATGTGGATTTACTCTGCGCAAGAGGTAGTCGCAGGCTCTATTGGCTGTAGCTTTGCTTGCTCTGTTATTGTATAAAGGGACCAAGGCACAACAAACACTGCTTGAAAGCAGAGAGCTCTGGAATATCAGAGCTTCATGAAGACAGAATGGTATTTGCCATCTTCAGAGCATTGTATATTCAGCACTGAATACAACTCCTCTGTAAGGTTTACCCACTGGTGAATTCAGATGAGGAGAGTCTGGGTGATGAAAACGCTGAGGATGAAGAGATTGGAGGGGGAAGATGCTTGGTAGATTTGCAATTCTGGTTTTATGAAGAACTTATTTAAAAGCACTCTTCCAGAAACTACAGTTTAGGAAGTCTTTTTCATTGCATAAGGGGGGAATATCTGCTCTGTCTCTTGATAGTACTGGGCATACTGATATTTGTGTATGAGGGCAGTGTTCTCCCCAAGTTGTCTTTGTCCTGTTTCTGATGCTTATATTGAAATTAAGGGTAATTGCTACTTGGCAGGAGGACTAAAGAGCTTTTTGGAAGGGAGTGGTCGGTTTGGTTTGCAGGTTTAGCTGAAGATGGTGGTATTAACGATGGTTACTGATGCCATGCTCACTTCTGTGGGCATCATCTCGCTGCCTCCAGAGGGTCCTTCCTTCAGCACTTATTTTTGTGGGCTCAGGCAGCATGTATAGAAGTCATTGTGTGAAACACAACCTGGGGACACCAACGCTGGCTGCCGCTGAGCTGGAGGCATTGCGGCTGTGCTAATGCCCGCTGTGCGGGTCTGGGTTCCTGCAGAGCTGCCTGCTCAGCCCTGCTCTGCTGTGTTCGCCTCTGAGTAGGCAAATCCCAGCCTGCGGTATCACTGCTGCTCTGGAATAGTTGTGAGCCAAGGTAACTCTGACCAACAACTTCCCGTGAAGCTTTACAATCCTGTGGAGCGTGTGATCTCAGCACCAATGTGAAAACTTTAGCCCACCTTTTTGCACTTGAGACAATTTAAAGAATTGAATTTTTTTTTTTGGCCGATCTTCATGCAAAGTAGTCTCTCTACTAGCAGGCACTCTGCTGTCCATGCCGTTAGCTTCGGTGTGGCATTTTTGAATGTAGCTCTTGCACTCTGTCTTGCCCACCCTTACCTCCGGTGGAGGGGTGCCCTGAGCAGGGCTGTGCTGAGCTGTTAACTGAGCCCTCTCCCTCCGGACTGGCTCCCATGCCATTTAAAAGCAGCAGAAACTGTTCTGGATCCAGCTCTGTGAGGTCTTGACTACAGCCCAAATCCTGGCTCTTATTGCCGAATTGGGCTGTATAAAGAGAAATGGAGTTTGAACTTTTAGTTGAATAACAATAATAATGAAAAAGTACCCAAAGCTATTAAAGCAGTAATCACAGTTAAAAACAGCCATGCCACAGTATCTCTTGCTAGTTCTAAGTAAATCCATCCATTTGTTATTTGCTGTTGTGTGTTTAACTCCAATTGAGTGGAAACAATTATTATTTGGAGTTGACTCAGTCACTTTAAGGAAAATAAAAAGCAAAACAAAAAAATGCATCTAAATATATTATTTCAGAGGTTCATAAAACCTTCGCTAAAAATAAAAATCCCATGTGTGAGCTTCTTTTCCCAGTGGAGACTAAATTCATCTGCAACACAACTACTTACAGCATCTCTTGGCAGCCAAAAAGAGTAATCAAGAAGTAAAACTAAAAGATCTTGGGCACAGAAAATATTTAAAACAAAAAAAGCACTTGAGCAAAACAACAACAACAAAAACCTTAAAATAAAAGCAGTTTTTAGTAACAAACTGTCATCTTGGTCAAACAAGGTATTTAGTTAGCATAGCTTTATCTTTGTTTTATTTTGAATTGAAATTACAGGAATCTCAACAGTTTCAGTATCTAAAGTGAACCCACTGGTAACAGAAACAATATGAACTTGGTGCAGAAAGTAGCACACAGGTTTTGACCTCAGGTGCCCCCCTTTTGTTTATAAGTGAAGATGCTCAAAAAGCAGTGCTTCCTTCCCCAGATAATGTGGTTATTAATTTCCTGAGTACTTGGGAGCAAGGGGTGCACAGCCTGACACAGGGAATCCCAGCCAGCTACTGACCTGCGTGCTCCAGATGTGTGCTGCCCTGTGGACAGATTCCTGATGGCTTTATTTCACACAGCTGAAGTTGAAGGAGTTGCTTAATCCCACTGGTAATGCTTTGATGGAGATATAAAATATTTCATATTGTCATTTATGCATGAACAAAGTGCTGAAATGTTTTAGCAATATTGCGTGAGATAATGTTCTTGACCTGGTTTTATAGAAAGCTAAATGTGATTTTTTCAAGTTGGTGTAAAAGATGTAGACGTTCCTTCATCAAATGAATACACAGAATAATCAGCTGAATGAGCCCCCTGCTGTTTTATTATAATCCCCATACTGAAGGAGTGGGTCTAGGACTCCATATGGGCAAAAGGAAAGGGCAGGGGGTGCCCCTGCAAGGGCACCTTGCTAGTGATGGCCGTGCTCACTCCTTGTGCAGTGGAGCTAAAAGCTGTGGGAGATGCTGGTCTGCCAGAAAGCCAACAGGGAAACCATCAGGTGGGCTTCTGATAGGCAGATGAAGGGCACGCAAATGGAGCAGCAGATCCAGGGAGAACGGTTCAAACTGCCTGGGTGCACGCAGCTGCCTTGCCCTGTCTCCTACCGAAACAGAGTAACGTGTCCAGCCAGGAGCACCTTGTCGCTGGTGGGCAGCCTGGTAGCGCTTGCTGGCTCCTAACCGAGGCCAGGCGTGCTCTCTGAGGGGTGATTGTTCCATGTTATGCTGAAAATTCCTAAACACCTTTGTCCTAACGAAAAAATCTTTCACAGAGGACAGCTTGAAAGATGTTAGAGTTCCTCTCGGTCATTGAGATATTACTACAAAAGATGCTTCTGAGTGCCATCTCGTTAAGCAAGCCTAATAAATCAGCCCTGGTGAAAACACTAAAAAGTTTAGCAGGGCAGGAGAAATTATGCTTTTGGCAGATAATGGGTTTTCTTTGCCAAGTGCTCCTGAAGCATTACAGAATTTCCAGCGCCTCCTCTGAAGTTCGTGGTGGAGGTGAGCAGGATGGGCTGTGCATTGGCTAGGTGTCCTGATCAGCCCAAATGTGTCTATCGCATCCTGGCTGTGCTGGGATTTATGGCAAATTGCTTTCCGTGAGATTTAAAGTGATCTTATATCTGCCTAAGATTTAAAAGACTTAGAGCAGGGAAGCTTTGGGGATTTACAGTGTTTTCAAATTTGCAAATGCTAGAAATGCCATTATCTGAGCAAAGTCTTTATTAATCAAAGTAAATAAAACCATTTTTTTTTCTCCCTGCTAGAAAGCTATAGAGCAGCTCCCTAACGTCAGGGGAGTGTGTGGTAAAACATGCGACGAACAGAAATCCGCAGTTCTGTGCCTTGGATAATAAGGAGCTATTTAGAGCCAAATTGAGCTGTGTCATTCAGGTGTAGCTCAAATTGTTCACTAGAGCCTATCCATGTGCGTAGCTTGTAACAAGAGGTCCCTGAAGCCTGACGGAGTCTTTACTATCAACAGGAATGAAATTTGGATGCAGAAGGATAGCATTTATCTCTGCATGGCAAACCTGCCCTTTGAGGAGGACCTCTCTAGAGGGTCTCAGTGCAGGTTCGCTTCACCAGGCAGGTAAGACCTCACTTGCTGCGAGTGGCTTGGGATGCTCCAGGCTGTTGCTGCGATGTGGAGCTGTGGCACGGGAACTGGTGGGACCCCGAGAGAGCCCCTTTGGATCTTGACAGGGCAATTTCCGCTGTTATCTGGGCTGAGTTGCGCAGAGGAAGGGTTGGTTGTGTGCAACGCTGGATGAAGCACCGAGGAGCATATGGCTGGTCCACAGGGAGCCTTGTGAATGATTTGCTATGTGCACTATGCAAAAATGCTTTGTTTTGGCATGCTGGCTCCCTGGGTGGAGCTGGTGGTGGGTTGCTAACAGCAATGTGTAAATGAGCTCAGTAATTCTAGTCTATTCCAAGCTCTGTGGACACTTTCCCAATGGCATGAGCAAGCTCCTGCCTGGCTCTGCACATTTCTGAGCCCCGAGCTGCAGCTCTGCAAACCTGCCCTCTCCAGCGGGAGGCGGCTCAGTGCTGGTTCTGGTGCGCTTGGCCAATGCAAGTGCGAGCGGCCTCGCGGTGCGGAGTGAGAAACACCACGGGCAGCGCTGCCCGGAGGTAGCCAGGGTGTGGGGTCAGGCCCTCGATGGTCTACACAGAACTGCTCTCGGGACTGTGGTGTCTCCGCTGTGACGTGGATGTTGAAACCTTTGAAAGTGTACAAAAAAGAGCAGGACAACTCCTTTTTTTTCTTGGCTGAAGAGGCAGCTTACAGGCATCAAGTGGAGGTTGCAGTGAGGTTTTAAAAAAAATTCAAATTCCAGATCTGAATAGGTTAATTTTAGAACCATTTTGCTAGGTTATGTATTATAATCCAGCAGCTGTTTTGAAACTTTGTCTGGCCCACTTTGTGCTTTGAGCATTTACTGGAGCTTCTGTTATGTATAAATTGTTTTTTCTTTCCCCTGCTTCTTCTCCCCAAGTATTCTATGTTTGTGTGTTATCTTTGTCAAAGCTTTTCTCAACTTGACACTTTGTTTCTGAGGTTTGTCTCCTATTACAGGGGCTTTTTATTGCTTTCCAGCAGGAGCTCACTGTGCGCTGGTTTTCCTGCTCTTGCTGATTACTTTGCTTCCTACCCCCTGACAACCCTTCAAGCTCCCCTGAATGGAGGTGTCTTCATGCTACTTGCTTCCTCTCAAGCAGAGTCAGCTTTTTAATACCAGGGAAGTCTGAAGGGGAACAAAATGCAAAGGATGACATTTCTGCAGAAGAAAAGATTTGCGTTTTGTCAGTTCTTCCATTCAGTATAATGTCAGTGTTAGGACGCAGCAATGATTGATTCTCTCTGCCATTAATTTCTTCCTTATACATCTGAGAAGGACCACCAGAAAGCCAGCTAGAGCCATTTGCAAATAATACTTTGATTACTTTTTAATCACTCTTTTGAAAGGGATAAACAAAGTAGTTAATAACCCCTCTGAGTAGTGCATCTTGTTCCTGTATCCCTTTGTGCACCAGCCTTCAGTGAGCTCTATTAACTTTTACCTATGCTCTAATGGTGAGCTCTCCTTCTTTCAGCCACTGACAGAATATGCTGGCAGCTAACATGATTTAAGTGCCATGTAGTCTCTATATCAGTATTGCGGAGTACTTTAAGTGATACTTAAATCTGGCACCTTAAATTATCTTATACATAAGGATAAACAAAGTCAGTTTCAATAAATTGCCTCAAATTGTACAATGCATGACAAAGCAGGAAAGAGCAGGTCTGCTGTAGCAGGTAATGTACCAGCAACTAAATGGGGGTGGGGTGATAGCTCCCAAAGGGCTTTGTTAGGCAATAGACTGATCGATCAGACCAGCTTGACAAGTCCAAGGTAAATTCAGTTGTTTGCAAACTTACAATAAAGCCAGAATATCTTCTACTACTCTGTTTCATGAAGTGGTACAAATGCTTTAGACTTCAGTATTCAAATCTTTCCCATACTCCTGATATTCCCAATTCATTGCTTCTCTGTTTCTGGTTCTTCTCCCAACATGCAGTTTCTTGTCGGCCAAATTTCTACCTTCTCCAAGATCTTCCATTTTTGAAGTCTTAACATAACAATGGTAGAGACTTCTACCAGCGAGTCTCCTTACAACGTTCATACAATCACTCCTCCAAAGTCTTGCTCACTGTTTCCTGGTTATGTTCTTGCCAGAGTACTAATTGGTGCCTATGACTCAAAACTGCTTATTTAGGGAAATAAAATCTGCCAGTGGTTGCTACATAGTGGTGTTGCTGATGTGACAGACTTCTGGTATTCCACTGTGTCCAGAGCAACTTTAATTAATGCTAACCAAAGAACATTGACAAGGTTATGGGCCTATAAACAGCTTGTCACCTACAAGTAACTTCCCCACTTTGCTGTGTTATTGGAGTCTCTATGTCTACTGATTTTTTTCCTCCTCCCAGTATCTCACACTGTCTCCTGAAAAATTGCATGCTAGATATTGTTTGCAGACACCAGGCTGATCCATAACAATTTTTATTTCTGAGATGCTGCAGGTGTACTCACAGTATAATCTCATCTGCTTTATCCTACAGCCTACGTGTATCTGTATCTAAAATGACACTTGAGGTGAATGCATAATGATTGTGAGGAAGTTATAACACTCTCATTTCAAGTTGAGAACACCATAAGATTTTTATTTTTTCTTGAGCTCATTTGTAAGTCAGTGTTAGCTTTTAATACATTCTGCAAATACTTCCTAGTCTGTAGATTTCTCATGGACAATTTGTTGCAAGTATTTGAAATCCATGTAATGCCTCTTTCTTTAATCACCAGTATGGATTTATCCTTGTGCTCTGTTTGGGCCATGACCCAAAGCCAGCTGTAGCTGGTGAGAGTTCTTCCAATATCGTTAATCACTAGAAAAACAAAGTATCTTAAAGGTCTGACTTTGATTTTTACTCATCAATCCCATTGGTTTGAACAGGGTTATAAAGACTTGAGAAGAATGTTGCTTCTTCTGCAGCAACTTTAAAGAGAATGCTCCTCGCTTTGGACACATAATTTGTAGATTATTAAAGCCAAACTGTAGGCTTTTATTACCTAATCAATGGTTCTAACCAAGTTTTATAGGAAGGGTGGATTTATTTTGTTTTCATAAGTTCTCATTTTGTCTATCAACATTTACAAGGTATTTGAAAAGTAGTTTGAAAAAGAAACCCAATTCTGTCTCATGTCTAGTTTGTCAACAGAACTCTTAAATCTTTGTCCATGCTACATTAAAAGCAGAATCAAGGAAGTGTTTGATAACTGCCCATTAAATCTGCTCTCCTAAATCAAATCAAGACAGACATCCCAGATGGAAACTCATCTCATTCTCATAAACACACTTCATGTGCCCAGGCATAAGGCATGGATACTAATGAATTACTGAAATAAAACTGGAAATCGGAAAACCTACAGTGCTAACTCTGTTCTATGTGCCCTTTTTTAGCATGCTGCTGTTCTGGTCTGTACCTGTTCTGTCATTAAAACAACACTGGATGTGTAACTATAAAGGATGCAAATTGGTTGTTCGACCTTGGACGCCATCCTTAAACCATTAGAACAAATAGACATACTTTCCTTGTTGCTGAGTAGTAATTAATTGAAAATGAAGTTATCTAGAGGATTCAAAAGCCCTTTGCTGACCATGGGGAGCCAGAATACAGTGCAGTTTTACCCATTCCAGTTCTGATCAGGATACTATTTTTTTCCATTATATTTATTGGAATATGATTGCAAAACAGAAACAGAGGGTGCAATAGTGAATGCTACATCTGAAGTACCGTAGCTAGACTGCAGGGACTTTGAAGTCTCTAGTAGTTCATTGTTTAAAAAAAAAAAAAAAACCAACTGAACTCCTGCTCAGGAGAACTTCAAAGTAGATTGGTGCTGCTTCCAGTGTGTAAGAGACAGCACTGGTGGGACTAGCTTGCCTCCATGCTAAAGCTCACTGCTTGCTCTCTGTCCTTTGGAAGGTGTCAGGGAAGCAGGAGTTATTTCAGCAAGTGAGCCTAAAACACTAATAGGGGAGAGCTCTGATTCTTGCATTAGCTGCTTACAAAAATTGTTTCTATGACCTCTCTAGCTTAGTTTCTAGGGACCTCTCCTTAAGCAAGCCAGATACTTGGTTCCTAACTTCATAATGTATATACACCTTTTGGGTTTCTGTAAACATCTGTGGATAAGCTTAATTCTGGCCTTAGTAAAATGCTAGGAAAGTAATCTCATTGTATTTTATATAACTTTGGAAGTAGCAGCTTTAATGAGGTTTCACACAAAGGAAGTGTTACCTGTCCTAACACAGTTTGGTTTGGGGCACAGCTGCAGTGAAAGGAAACCTCCCCTGCCTCATAGTTCTCCCGTCTCTGGTTACAGCTGTCCAGCCTCTTGCTCCAGGAGGCAAGCTTCATCATGCTTTGTGGGATTCATCCCGAAGGACAGGGGTACAAGTACAGGTGAAGCACGAAGGGCCAGCTTAGAAAAGCAAATGGTGTTTGGTGCTTGGCTGTAATGTTTCTGCCCATGTGAGGTGGGTCCTTACTTCTCTTCTGTGGACCCTGGAGAAGGTTCGCAGATCCTTTACCTGCAGAGAGAAAGGCAATGCCCCTCCTTTCCAGGAGTGCTGAGTCTCCATCCAAGTGAGTTCAGACTGATGGGCATCAGCTTTTTGAGCTGAGTGCCTTCTGGACAACTTCTTTGTTAAGTGAGGCTTCAGGCAGTGGAGTTTAATAAGCTCTTTCATATGATAAACTTTTTTTCAATCTAGTGGAATCTGAGTGTCAGTGTTTTATCTGAGATGAATAAATCTGTTTAAAAAGATTTCATAAAAATGACTCCAGTGGGATATCCGTAGGTATGATTTACTCTGAGACATAACTGTGCCATTTTCTTCTGTTGCTCTTGGTTTCTTACCAAATGTTGGGTTGGAGGTTGAAATGAGCAATTAGTTCCAAGCAGTGCTTGGGATAGGCAGACTGAGGATGTGAGAGCTCAGGAATTAAGCTTATAGGGACTCCCTTGCATGTGCAGAAACTTTAATCTGCTACCCAGCAGGAAGTGCAGGGGTCTAAACACCAGAGAAGGCTATTGGCTGCACTTAGCTGCCTGCTGCATGCTCAGCCTGCTCCTGAGAACGTCCCCCATGCTACAGGCTTAGTCTGAGCCTGGGAACTGGGTGGTCTGACCCTGAAGGATGAGATGCATCTGCCTAGATGAAGTTTCCTTCCTCTTAAGGCACTACTAGCAAAGCGTGAGGGATCAGAGCAGGATAAAACAAATTAAAAAGCTGCTGCCACTTAGTGAAGATGATTTATGTGCTGGAGATGCCTAGCAGAGCAGACTGTTTCTGGGTGCGGAGAAGCCTCCCCTGTGCCCGTTTAATGAGTTGCCAGGCACTTCACAGCACCTTCCTAATGCTCTTTAATTCTCACTTTCTCATTTAGTTGTCTTCCTTTTACACCTCTCTTCTTAGGGAGTGTTTTCTGTGGTCCGTTTTGCTCTTGTTTTTATCTCCTGTTACGAGCACTTCTTTCCCTGCTGTGTGACTGGGAACCTGTGTTCTGGTGCCCTCTCTCTAGGAAGCTTGCCCTGCTCTTCAGCCTTCACTGCTGCTTGCTGACCTGCTGCTCTTCCTCTGGCACTCGGCTGACTCGATCTCCTGCTGTCACATGCCAGTTAGGTTGGGGTTACTCCTTGGACTGCCTCTGAATATCAAATTACTATTTTTTAAAATTCTTTTTCTGTGTACAGTATTCTCAAAGTAAGAAGTGTACATAAGGCATTTCATGGAGAGATGCCTTTTGATGTCACGCATAAACATTTGTCTAAACTTGATTATCTGAATTTATTTTCTTTTTTTAATTTCACTATGGACAAAAAGACACGTGAGAAGGCTGTCTCGGTGCAGCAGCAAGCTAGCTGCATTCACGTGGCTCAGGGCAGTAACCCACCCTGGCCGGACACAGCCTTGCCGTGCGTGCAGGTGCTCCCACAGCGCTGCCTGGCGTTTCCAGCTGTGAGCACCCAGCAGGCTGGGGACTGGGCTGGGCAGGATGGGTGCTGTGATGGCACTGTGAGCTGTCCCTAACGTGAGCTGGCATCATGCAAGCTGGGCAAGCCTATGCCTTGCGTAGGGCATCTGAGCTTCCCTGTTCCTGTGTGATGGGGCAGGAGTGCATGTTTAGCAAAACACGGGTATTGGAAAAATCTTGTCATTTGTGGCAAATAACTATTTTTGTCCCCTGTCATCTGAAAATAAGTATTGCTTATTTTTGTGTTGGAAGTAGCTTTTCTCCCTCAATTATGGTGTGGTTGTGCTGTATTTTTTCGATGTAATATGCTGTTTTTTCCCTAAGAAAGACACGAAGGAGTTCGTGTTGGTACAAAACCTGGCCCTGAATCACTGCGTGCACATCTGATGCTTTTGTTTCATACAGACGATGTTGTATTCATGGGGAAGTGTTTCATGGGACTTCTTGCAGAGGGACAACAAATATCAGCCTTTGAATTGCCAGGTCACTGCCCACATATGAGTGGAGGTGTCTTGATCCTGAACTTCTTGTAGCAGCAGAAATAATTTGTTTGCTTTTAATAAAGGTCCGCTTCCTTTTGTTTTGGTGAAGAATATCTGTTTATATGGACACATGCACAATGTCAGGCAACTACCCAGACTGCTGATTTAGTTCAAGGACAGGATCGGGAACTGTTGCCAAGGGATTTGAGGTGCCCTTCTGTTGTGCAATATTGTGTCCTATTTTCACTGGAGCTTAATAGTTTGCGGACATCTTGTATTCAACAGTTACTGTATGTTTTAATTGTAATTTATTCATGGCCAAGATGACGTGGCTGGCTTATTAAGTCTCCTAATTAGTCTGTTTTCTGGTGGCGGCTTTCCTGTTGTGGCTGAGCAGGAGCTGACAGTGGAAGCTGGGTGATGACCTGGAAGGATGTGAATGCTTAGACCCTCACCTCTGAACCGATGGATGAATAAGAGGCAAAATATTGTATTTTCGTTATCTATCGTTACACAGATGTGGAAAGGTCTCAGTTGTGCCACTGTACTTGATCTGTTACAGTTAGCAGTCCTGTGGTAGGCTACTTCTAAGGTCATTAGGGTAGTGAATTTTTTAGCCTTTCCATGTCATAGCCCATGGAATACCCTTATAGAATACCCCTCATTTTACAGTCTAAAAATAAAACAAGCCAATAGTGAAAGAGAACAACAAAAATTATTGGAATTTAGTAAATCAAACTCTTCTAACTGGGGAAATTTTGTTTCCTCTACTGCCTGTTAGGGATCACTATTCTTGGGGTGGCTGTTGCTCATCAAACAAACCACTGAAGGATTCATTGAAGTGCGTTCTCATAAGCAGGGAACAAAGAGCAGGCAAAATGTGGAGGTCTAGAACCAAGTAATGTTCCAAAAGAGCTGTAAAAGCAGAGGCATAATGTGGTATGCAGCCTGCGCTTGCTTTCTTGCTGACTTGCACTTGCTGCTCATAGCTACCAAGGACGGTACGTGTACTGTGCGTAAAACAGGGCAGGGAAGATGCTCTTATCTTCTGACTAGTAATTAACCCTGAAGCTGAGCTCCTTCTTGAGTGGGAGGCTGGAAGAATAGTGTTGGAAGCAGGTACTTATCTGATTACTTCTTCTTGGTTCTTCTTGACGTGCCGCATATTTATTTCCAGGCTATTTCTGGCTGGCAGGAGTTACTGATATTAATGATGGGTGAGACTTTCAAAAGATCCTGAATTTTAAAGCAACTTTGAAGCCGGTTTCCTTTAAACTCCCTTGAAAACTTCAGCCAGTACAAATTTTTGAAACTTAAATAATTAAAATGTTGCCATCTGTGTGATCTTTTAGTTATTACTCTTCATTCCTAACTCTTTTTGTGATCTATCTTAGTAAATTCATTTTTTTGGGACAGATGAGGGTATTCCTATATTGCTTTAAAAATTCTTATGTAGGTCTCTGACAGTTTTATACAATTAATCATGACCTTGAGAGAAGGCTTGAACCTGTGGAATGGAACTGGTGAGGACATTCAAAGCACCCTACGTTTAAAGGGTGTAACAGGCCCTCTGTGAACCAATTTGGCACCGACTCAGATGCTTATAAACACGGAGCATTTAAAATCCAGAGTGTGGTTCAGATTGCAGTTTTTGTAACACAAACTTTTGTTTCTGCCTCTTGCTATCACAAAAGGGTAAATCTTTCTCATTGAAATGCTAAAGAAACCATTAACTTCGATCAGTGTTTCTGTGCTCCTTTGCCATGACTGTACCTTCACCTTGACATTTGATGGCAAAACATCATTGTTATCTCTTGTTCAAAGAGGAATTAATCCGAGCTGTGCTGCTATTTGCTCCTCCTTGTCCACTTGTCTGATCAAAGCCACAGTGATGGGGGAGCTTCTGATTTTTCCTTTACGAACAAAATCTTCTTGGTGAAATTAGATCCAGCTTGTTTCAAAGAATTGCTCTGCTGCAGTTAAGAAGGTACTCGATGGCCCTTTGATCCCTCAGCTAATTAGTAGGTTAGGGAACAGAGCTGCTTCTGTTGAACTGGCCTACAACTAACCAGGGAATGAAAATTACTCTATTCAGTGTCCCCCTCTAGCCAAAGCTGCTGGTTATGCACTGATGGATGTGGAGCATGGTGATGGACCAGATCCATGATGTGCAAACCGCTGCTCTCTGCCAGATCTCCTGCGTCACCTGGATTTGGGGGTTTGGGTTACCTGTTGCAGACTCACTTCTGCATGCAAGTGAATACATAGCAGCAAGTTGGATTTGTTTAATTGTTTGTCTTTAGCTCCTCCACCAGAGGCCTAGGCCAAAACTGTCAGCTTTTGGTGAGTAGCAGTTTATTTCTGTTCTGCTGAAGTTCCTACTGGCAGGATATCTAGTGGTTCCTGCCTTATGGATGCTCTGGTTTATGGCTGATCAGCACAGGCACGCAGAGCTTGGGGCCTGCTGGGTGCTTTGGACCATTTTGTTTTTAATCCCTGTGCCATCCCTGGATAGAGACACCACATCTGACTCGGGTATCTCTGGCAGGTGGTCCCCAGAAAGCTTTATCTTCTGGTGTGTTCCTCACTTTCCCTCCTGGTGTGGAGGTCAGGCTGGAGCAGCTGCTTTACTGTGGCAGATCCCATCTCTTTGTCAAGCAAGGCTTTGTTGAAAAGCAGGGAGAGCTTGCTTTCCTCCTCCTATTCTTTATCAGCTTTCTACTAGAATTTCTACTGGTCCTTTCATAAGTAGGAGACCAAAAAAAAAAAAGTTGAAAGCAACAAAATCCTGCAGCCAGGACAGGCTGCGAGTTCCATTTTCTGTTGCAAGTCTTTCCTCACAGAAAAGGATCCAATGAACATGGTGCAAATCAGAGGTCCCCAGGAGCACTGAGACCCAACTGCTTTAGTTTCAGTGCTTGGCTTTCGGCATGACCTTCTGAAAGCTTTGTTCTAGTTGGGTTGCTGCAGCCAGCAGCTGGCCTCCTGTGAGGACACGCTGGGGCTGATGGCTTTGCTTCTGTGATCTGCACCATGTTCTTACCTCTCCGATCTCCCACCAAGCAACGTCAAGGCCAACCCAAGTTCCTTTAGCTCCTTGTGCTCTGCTCATCCTCTGCCCTGGGGCAGTACATGCTTTTGTACCTCTGCTTCATGGTTATATAGATTTACAGTGGATGTTATATAGCGGACGGAAGTCACAAAAAAATGGCACACAACTTGGCAGCAATGCATATTCTTCTGTCTTGTTTTATAATGTATGAAATGTGGTGGCTTAGGTGCCTGCCTCTGAATAAGTATAACCGCGGTCCTTTCTAATAAATAATTGATATTTGCTCAGGGATGCCTGTGACTCTATTGTCTGTTGCTTTATCTATGTGGGCTCAAATCTAATCAGTCCAGTCTGAAAAACTGATGATGTCCTTACAAAGTCAATATTTCAGACCAGCTTTAAGGGGGTAAAAAATCAGAGGATACCAATATTCAGAGCGATGGCTTTTTAATCTTTTATCTCTAATTTAGTTCAACTATTGAGAAATAATCTTGTTATCCGTAACTACCTGGCCGAGTAGAATGACATATTTCTCATTGTTCACGTTTCTAGCTCACTGCCATCCTTGTCTGTAATAGCAATGTGTTCCCAGATGCCTAATGGTAGCATGCAAAGAGTCTAATATTTTCAGATTCTTTAGTAAAAGCTATGAATTTATATTTAATGAAGCCCAAGTGTCAGGGAGAGTAATTTCAGTTATACTTCTGACTAAAATAATATTTCTGAACCTGCGGAGAGCTGTGAGAAATAATTATGCGTTCCTTACTTATATGGCAACTTACAATGGAAAATATTTTTTTCCCATAACATGATTTAGCCTCATGAAACAGATTTCCTTCATTTTTCTGTGGATTGTGGTTTCAGCTGCTGCTTTCTTCTGAGATGGGAATTTGTTAATGAGAGATTTTTCTTTAGTAGGTCAATTGCTTTTAGTGGCCATCTGAGTTAAGTGACATGACTATAATTTTAGCCAAATTTCCTAATGTTCTCTTCAGTGTGCAAAGCAGAAAGACTTGTTTGACAGATAATGTATCATGAACAAGAAGAATTGGTGAAACAAAATAAATACTGCTTTTAAGACATGTCTCTGTCAGATGGTTAGGGGCTGCCTGGTGTGCATCCCCATCGTGGTAGTGTGTGTAGTGAATGGGTCTTGCTGGTGGAGAGCCCAGTCCTGGACCCATCTGGTGCTTTCCACTCACCAGCAGATCAAAGCAAAATGTATTCTGTAAAACTTTTTTTTCCTTTTGATGGACAGGGAAGAATGAAAATGCATTCTGATCAGCAGAAAACTTTTCTGGCCCTCATGAGAATACTCCTGTGGTTGCAGGAAGCACGCGCTTTATTGAGGATGAGCTGATATTTGGTACCAGCTTAGCCTATGGAAAATACTGTTGTGCTGTTTGACTGACATTTAAACAGTTATTTCAAAATCTTCTTTACAGGGGAGAATATTGGATTTATCTTTTAATACTGGTACTGAAAACTTTAGCTCTGTATGAAGCTCTGAAGCTGAGATTTGTTCATTTTATTTTAGGTATTAAAAAAAAAAAACCAAACCCCAGCACTTGCATAAACTTTCTTTACATTTCAACAATGACTTCTCTGTGGATCCTACTGGAGGAACTTGTCTGATGTGGAATAGTTGTAAACAAAAAAGATGAATTCCTGTTGTAGACTTGGTTTAATTAAAACCAGAACACCTGACTGTGATTCACCTTACATAAATTGCCAAGGTTATACCTGTGCAGGATCTTTACAAATGCAGTGCTTACCCTGCCCCATACCTGCTGGTAGGAATTTGCAGCCCTGAGCCTCCTAAGCCAGCGCAAGGCTATCAGAAACCTTCTGTGGGAAGGACAAGGGTACTGCTGGAAACTCTTGCAGGTTCCTCCCTAAATACTAGAAAAAACATAATTGCTTTTTTATAATTTTTTTCTTGCTTTCTCTGAACTAGTGTGCCAATCCTTTGCTCTAGTACAGAACCAGGAAGAAAATACCTTTGTACTCCTATTGATTTTTTTTGACACTGAATTTTATTTTCTTCACACAGGGTTGTTTTAGTTAAATATGCAGTACTTATTTAAACACATGCAATAGAGCTTAAAGGCATAAAAAACCATCAAACAGTGCAGTGTGGACCTTGTCAAGCTTGTGAACTCTGGAGGTATTGAGGCAAATTCATTGTATGGCTTAAGTGCATACATCTCTACAGACTTTGGAGGTTTATACCAGCAGTGATTTGGCTTCTGGCGAGTTGGACGTGATGCTTATACTTGAGGTAAATCCGGACCTAGTCTAAGAAACGTGGAAGGTGTGTATTTTGGGATGATGTTCATTTAACTGAGTATATTAAACAGAGCGTAATAAATTTTGGAGTGTGTATTCAGGAGAATAGGATATATTTTCCTGCCTGTTCAGGATGTTTGGATCTGAAGTCTTTAAGCAAAGACTAAGAGCTTTATAAATGAAATATTTTTCCTGAATTTGAGTTTTTCATCCCTGAAAAAACTCCTGCTGATCTTTACCTACTTAATACCACGGCGTTCCTTATGCCACAGTCATCCAATAGTCCAGATTGCAAGGTGCCCTGATGACATATCTTGTTTTGGCTGTGAACCCATGTAAGGATCTGCATATGATTGTGTTTTTCTTATATGGGATTTGTGTGTGGAAATTCAGAATTGTTTTCCCATGAGGAATATGTAACACTATTTTTTTCCCCCCCTAATCAGGCCTAAAGTGCTTTTGCATTTCAGAAATAGTGCTAACAGTCCTAACTGTTGCTGTCAGCGTTAATTGGTATGGTCTATGCGGAAATTAGTCACCTAACTAAAACAAAGGCAAGCAAAGGAATCCCAGGAATGGTTGCAAAGTAACTGGGACATCAATCAAAGGCTCAAAGCTTTGGAGATTATTTTAAATTTAAGCAGAGTTCAGATCCCACTGGGGACATGTACCCTGCCTGGGAGGTTTAATTAGACTGCCTGCCTGCCAGACAACGTAAAACAGATGGGTGCCTTCCTGCTGGAAGTTGTTTAATGCACCTTTTGATAGCTCCAAAAGCATATGCATGAACTTCTGGGCATCTTCAACTAAGCCTTTTGTTTGTTCTCTTATTTCCTTAAGGAAAATCTTAATAATGAGAATAGCTACATCGAAGAGCTTCGTATTTCTGAGCGCTCTGAAATGGCAACATCTGCCTGGTGTGGGAATTCATCTATAACCTGAACCTGACGGATGGCTGAGTAATTTTAACAACAGAGCACATTGTCTCAGCTAAATGTAATTTATAGTTTGGGAAATGTGGAGGACATTTTTTAATGAATTGAGGCGTAGAATATATTAAAGTTACTTAAAAGTTTACACGCTACTTTCCTGATTTTTTTTTTGAAGTAATCAATAACTTATTTTCCTAACCAGTATATTTTTGGGAAGCAAAACAGCCCTGTCCTTGCACAAATTACACAGGTGCTTTTACAGCAACTGTTGCGATTAAACCATAAGCCAAAGACACACACATTTTTCTGCAGCCACGATCTTGCCTGGGGCTGAGCTCTCCTCACCTGCCTCAGCCCCACGTTTCCCAGTTGCTCCTAGAGTCCCACTCCTCTGTCACCCCACTGGGACAAATGTTCCCCTCTCAGACAGCTCTCAAAAATGAGGACTGACACCAGTCCCTGTCCCTAGCTCAAGTACAGCTGAGGTGAGAGCATGCTATGATCTATGTTGCTGACGCAGATTAAAGGAATTTTTTCTTTGTAGAATTGAAGGTTAAAAAAAAAAAGTTTTCAGTGACTTCTAGTTAACTTCACTCTTCGTGCATCAGTCTGTTTTCCTGTCTGTGCTTCTACCTAGCTGTGCAATGCTCTGCTGGCATATGTGTGCTCTACACCGAAATATATTCGACAACACAGAGAAATAAGAAAACTTAGGGTCCCCCCCAGACAGGAAACACTGGATAGACTCCCTTGTTAAATAAATAATAATAAAAAAAAACCAACAACAAAAAACCAGGCGGCCTTCCCCCCCAACATCCTAGTACTGTTCGGTGTCTGACCGTCTGGGGGCAAGCTGTATATCTGTATTTGGGCATTTTGGAAGACTTCCTTGTTTTTCTGAAGCCAGCCCAGGATCCACGGGAGCTCTCAGCAATCTTCGTTTTGTTCCTAGCTCATGAGAACAGATGGATCCTGCCTTCGTGCTTGGGCTAAGTTCAACCAACATCAGGAAATCGGTACAAAGGTAGATGAAGAGAAAAACACTGACACGTTTATTCCTGGTTTATCGAACTCTTGTATCCCAGCAAGTGTTTTCTTTTGTGCTGTTCCTTGCCAGCAAGGCAGTCTGACCAGCTTTGTGTGGGATTCAGGCCATCAGACAAAAAGGATTGAATCTTCTGTCCTTGAGTAACTTTGTATGGACTTTTGCAGATTTCTGGTTAGAGTTCTGAACAAACTTTAACTGAGAGCTTGGCTAAATTGTTTCATTTCTGAAAAATAAGAGGATCCTTTTAGAATGGTTCATTACATGCTTTTGCTAGAAGCCTGTATTTATCTCCTTAAAGTTAGATTTCATAATACTATGATTTTTGCTGCAATATTATTTTCCCAGCTTTTGAAGATTAAGAGTAGTAGCTTTCTAGCTTTACATTATGCTGGATGTTTCATAAGTGATTTGTATTAATGTGTGCTTGGATGAATCTGTTTTCAGGAAAACCCCAGAGTTTTCATGGATGAATAAGACCTAATTCTGCATGGCTAAACATCACTATAGAACAGAGCTGATGTTACTGCATTGAGAAGAAACAGTTGTAAGCACTGAGAGGAACATCCTGTTCGTGGAAATATTTCTTGTCCAGAGGGTCATACATGTTATTGTTTTTAACTTGCAAAATGTCTGTATTTGTAGTGAACGCAGATGGCTTATTTTGTTATGTTTTTAAAGGTAGCAGCTTTATGCTCTGGCTGGAATTGGCTAGGTTTAGAATAATTGCTGGAAGCACCTATCTTCAACAGGAAAACTGTGTATGGTAAACTCTGCCTGGCACAGCTATCCTATCACTTTTTTCAAGCATAGGAGTTTATTTTTCTTGCTGTTTTTATGCTTTGCATTTTATCTCATAGATGTTGAAATTTTCTGAGGTAAAAAGGAGTTGCAAGAAGTTATTTTTGAGGCTTCCCTCCAACCCTTTTCTCTGACAATTCTTTTTTAATGCTCCATTATGCTTTCTTTACCCTTAGTTTTCCTAGGTCTCCTCCCTCTTTCTTTCTTCGTTCTGACACCATAACTTGTTCCCTTCAGTGTTCTTATAGATCAAAGCACTCTGCTCTACCTTCCTGTCACTGTCTTTAAAACAGATATTTCAATTAATATAGGCTACAGCCGGAAAGAAAAGATGATTCAAGACTGCTCTAGTACCACAGTGACTTGATTTGGGCATCTCTGAATGCCTCACTGAATCCCACTTGTTAATGTGCAGAAATTTTTTTGTCGCATTTGATTTTCTTGGAAACCTTAGGGGGCGTATCCATATGGCAAGAGAAGAGCAAACTGCCCCAAAGAAAGGAAAGAGTTTAGAGAGGTCTTGTTTGTTTTATTGAAGATGAAATAAATCTTTAATTGGCAGCCAACTCTCTGGGAGCGCTGCTCTGCAGTCGAATGTGTCCCATGGGACTTTGCCACCTCCTAAGCCATTGCTTGCATATTTCAGCTGTCTGTGCTGCTGGCAGCCAACCTGCAGTGAGCTCCCCAGAGGGAATCCTGGTCCACGTCTTCGTGGGGGGAGAAAAAATTAGTCATACTTCAAAACTGGCTGCTTAACTGTGATCATTTTACTTTGTCCAAACAGCTAACTAAAGATTTGTATGTTCTGCCTCTTAATTGATGTGTCTTGCCAAACAAATCCCTAGGAAGAGGATGGAGGTAATCTTTTACAGCTTTCTCTGCTGTGGTGTAATTGCTCTTGCCAGTGGAGGCTGCTAAGACATCAGAAGGTGAAAGGAAGATGGATATAGATGGTCCTTCTTGCAGCATCACAGGAATCTGAAAGAATCTATAAGGATGTTCATGCCTTTAAATAAGCTACCATTTCTGAGAAAGCATCAGTTTTCCATGAGCAAGACTTTTCTTCTATGTAAGAAAAGACTTCAGTTTAGCTCAGCTGCATGGACATAGATGTTTTTCCCTGTAGCTCAACTCCTGGCTCAGCTGTCCATGTCTCCTGACCAGGCAGGAGGATGCAGGGCTGAGGGTACAAGCAGGTTTTGGGTGGCTGTGCCTAGCAAACATCCATCCCAGGCTATGGTCTATGTCTGTTCCTACTTCCCATGGCACATACCATATGTGTTTTCCCTTCCCTTGTTGTATGGCCTAGCCCAGTCCCTTCCCCTGGCTACAGTACAAAATTATGGTAGAAGAAAGAAGTACAGGAGGCTTGGAGCCTCCTAAGCCAGGTTTAGCTCGTGAGTTGTATTTTGACCACTTGTTTTGTTCTGAAGACTGGAGATGCAGATGTAACTGAGCATGTGTGCATCCAGTCCCTTGTGAAGAATTTTGATTTCTTGCAAGAGTGGGTACTTCAAGGTACTGAGCTGAGAAAGCAGGGGCTCTATTCATAGCTGGTGTTGGAGCTTTTGTGAGTACGTGAGATGTACAGCTGTGCCATGCGAGCTCTGCTGATCTGAAAACTCTTGTTCACAGCAGTAGGAGTATGGGATGGTTCTGGTTATTTAACCACTCGGTTGGAATAACGCAGCTGGTGTCTGCTCAGATGCTGCAGGCTCTGTCTGCTCTGCGCAAGTCTCTCCATGCGAGAGTGTCTGCTTGGCAGGTGAACCCATGGACAGCAACACTTCAAGGGACCTGAGGAAGAGAAGAAATGTTGAGGTGGACAGCTATAAAACACCATCTGTGCTCACACCTCCCTCGTGCCACAGTCAGCAGCGAGGTCGCACCCAGACAGGAGAGGGGCTGTATCTACTTGGTTTTACAGGCTTTCCTCTAATCTGTTCTTGAGTCCTGATAAAAACCATGTAGTGTTACTGTTTGTTGTGGTTTAACCCGGCAGGCAGCTACACACCACACAGCCGTTCGCTCACTCTCCCCCTCCCCCCCCAACCCAGTGGGATGGGGGAGAGAATCGCGAAAAAGGAAAAAAAAACTCGTGGGTTGAGATAAAGACAGTTTAATAGGACAGAAAAGAAAGGAAAAATAATGATAATAATAATAATGACACTAGTAAAAGAATATACAAAGCAAGTGTACATAATGCAATGCACGATGCAATTGCTCACCACCCGCTGACCAATGCCCAGCCTGTTCCCGAGCAGCGGCCCCCCTTTTCCCCGGCCAGCCCCCCCAGTTTTATTGTTCAGCATGACGTCATATGGTATGGAATATGCCTTTGGTCAGTCTGGGTCAGCTGTCCTGGTCCTGTCCCCTCCCAGCTTCTTGTGCACCCCCAGCCTCCTCGCTCGCAGGGCAATACGAGGAGCTGGAAAGTCCTTGGCTCTGTACAAACACTGCTCTGCAGCAACTGAAAACATCACCATTATCTTCATCAAAAAATCCAAAACACAGCATTGTGTGAACCTCTACAAAGAGAATTTAACTCTATCCCAGCCAAAACCATGACACTTTTATTTCTGTAGATCTGGTATCAAAATTTCACAGAACCATTATGGACTGGTGGGCAGTGTAAATATGTGTTGCAATTCCTTAAAATTGTTTTGCAGTTTAATTAGTTGCTACTTTGATCTGTTGCAGTGTAAACAGGAAAGTGAGACAGTGCATTTTCCCTCAAAGGCCCAGATAATGTTTAAACCGATAAAGATGCATTTTGTTTCTGCAGCTGCTCTTGGTTTAGTTTGTCATCTAAAGTATTTATTTGTTAGAAAGCTGCCAGCAGGATTATGTAGTCATCTTTCTTTTCTTTTTTTTTCCTCTTTAGCTTTCAAACTTTTCATTTCACAAATACTGCAGGAGCATCACACTTGTTGTATGTTAATCTTGTCTAATGTTTGACTGAAATTGTGTTGGTTATAAGTAATCATAAAACAACAGACATGAAAAGCTAACATTTTCTGGCTTCAAAGGAATGAAAACTGGTGATAAGTGAGGTTGTAAAAAGTCAAATTAAATGTTAATTGATGCAAAGGCACAAAAGCAGTGAGGTACTTGGTTTAGATGCAGGCGCTATGTTTATCTGACTTGACAAATTGACCACTATGGTTTCATGGATGCTCTCATTTCTATTTTCATTGTCAGCATTTATACGAAGTGTATGCCATTGGAAAAATTGGTGGTTAGGCTACAGCTAAAGCCGACTGTTTATTTAGACTGGTGCAAAACTGCAGGTATGTGTTGAATGTCATTGTGCACACCTGAAGTTTTATTTTAGGAAAAGCGGAGATCTAAGGGGAGAAAAATACTGACTGGTCTTGATAATTTACATAAGAAGAAAGGACATACACATACTTGGGGAATTAAATTGAAAATCCTGTCTTAATCGTATTACCTTTTAAGTTATCTGAATTTGCATAAATCCTGATAAATACTGAAAATTGAATGAGTCGTCTTAGAATTGTCATAGAATCATAATAACTAATTTGTTATTACATATCTAAAACAAAGAATTAAAGTTATCAAAATGAAATCAGATGTTAGGGAGCATTCTTCTTTTCTTTTTTTCAGCTCTCTCTCCTTAATAACCTGAGATGAATCACAGACTGTTTAGAATTGCTTAATGCTTAAAATAGGTTGCAGAAGTAGGGCAGATACATGAGCATACTTTTAGAATATTTGCATTGGCCTTCAAAGTAAGCTGATTTAGACAAAAAAATTGGGGACAAAAGTCATCGTTCTCCTGAAAATTAAATTCTTGTGTATTCTAAATCAAAGTGTCTCTGTCTTTGAATATTGTCTGCTCAGCTGAGGAAAGCTTCGGATCAGAAATAGCAAGATGCACACCCTGGTCTTTAGATTTCTCGTAGCTCAAAGCCTACCCCTGCTAAAGCCAAATCAGCCTAAATTTTGTGCTCTCAAAAAAAAAACAAAACAAAACAAAAAAAAAACCAGGCAATTTTTCA
>VXAL01014263.1:271775-305409 GCA_013399475.1 Chauna torquata | reverse complement strand
AACTAAAAACAAAACAAAACAAAAAAAAAAAACAGGCAATTTTTCACCCACTCACCTGACTTGTGCTAGGAAACCTTTGGGACTATTTGGGTGAGCAGCATGAGGGGGGTTCTGCACTGAAGCTACTAATATATAGCCTTCAAAATTTAGCGTATATGTGGAGTCAGAAAGCAGCTCCTTTTATAGTGATAATTTTTGCACAAGTAAAGCTGTAAAGCAGAATAATAAGCATTTAAATAATGAAACAGTGCGGCAGTAAGTGGAAGTACCTCTGGGAGGCAGTAGCAATATGAGATCATGGATTCAGGTTCCTGTTGCCAGGACTGTGTAGATGCGAGGGGAACAAGAAACCTTGCCCTGGTTTTGTACCTCCTCAATAGTGTCAAGCCCTGCAGCCTTACTGTGTCTTCAAAGGCTCCTGCTGATGCTGGCTCTGGAGAGAGGAGTGTGCTACATGTTGGAGGAGGGTGCAGCATGGAGGAGCCTCTCACTGCTTACTGAAGTGTACGAATATTTCCTTCTTTTTATGTTTAAAAAAAAAAAGAAAAACAAAACAGCAAAAACCAACCAAACCCACAACTACCACTCTGACATGAGTATGTTGTCACAGATGCAGATATCTCTGCAGCTTTCTTACCTTCTGGAGAACAGTCTTTTGTGAAACTGGACTTGAATGTCTGATCTTGCTGGCACTTCAGCTGCATAGTGCCAATGCTATGAAGAACAGGCTAGTGTCCATCAGACTGCGCTGACTGGCTGAGGTTTGCTTTGCCATATAGCTAACCAAGTCTGTGTTGCCTTTGATTCTGAAGCCAAGTGTTAAGTTTTTAGTATAAATTATGAGAGGATTACAGGGAAGCTTTGCAGATTGCTGCAAACCAGTGACAAAGGAGCCTCCTGTTCATTTGGTGTCTCCTTGGCATCTGAATGCTGATTGTAGGGATAAATATGGAAACCATACAGATTTCCTTTCATGAACTCTTTACATACTAAGCTCAAAAGAAGAGAGGGAAAAAAAGTTCAGTGATCAGGTCAACGTAATTTTTATACTGAGTAAGCCAGGTGAAATAAACCAGCACTTGGACAGCTGTGTTAGAAGTCAGGACCACATTGGTGAACTGTTAGTCCTCAAAGCAAAGAGGGTCCCACCAGTGGTGTTGATAACTGATTTCTGTTTTGCAGGGGCATCTAGCTGTATATAGAAATGAGGCGTGTCCCTTTAATAATACTGCGTTTGGAAATGTAGCTAGTCATTTCAGGTGTCTGCAGGTATTTTGAGATATTTCAATTAGGGTGTCAGGCCATCAATAATGTCAACCATGCTTAAAAAATTAACAGTTAAAAATGGCCAAGCCAAAGGCTAGAGATGTACGGCTTCTGTCTCAGAAGCAATGCGCTCATTCAGCTGGACACAGGAAGAAGTTCCTGATATTTGCAGCACTTTTTTTCCAAAAATACAAAAAGGTGTATTGTATTTTGGTCAGAAAATACAATATTCTTGGCTTGTGATGATCACCTTATATAAGCAATCTTTCAAACTATTTTTTCCCAACTTGAACTTAGTCCTGAGTTTCTGGTTGTGAACCCACCTACTCTGAAAGAACAGGGAACACGCATTCCCCCAGAGCATGCCAAAATCAGTCACTTTCTCCCAGTTTTCTTAATTCTGTGTTCCATTGCTGCAAAATGCTCATTGCAGCACTCATCTCAGTGCTGCAGATCTCTGCTCTGCATTCTATCCTGCTTCCATGCAGGAAGCTCCCACCCATGCTAGGGGGGCTTCTGTGGGCAGAGTAAGGGACAGTGAGCTCCAGTGGTGCTCAGAGCAGGCATTTGCCCTCAGTATTTGAAACAATTCCATGTAAGTATGGACTTATTTTTAAAAAAAAGTCCTGAAGGTGTTTTTTTTAATAACAACAACACTTCCCAGACCATCTTGCAATATTAAACTTCTGGTACTTTGTAAGAATTTATATGATATAGTTTTAATATTTTCCTTGTTTATATTTAAAGTGATTATTCATGAAGGGTTAGGAGTCAGTTGCTTTGGTATTCTCAGAGTTAAACTTCAGGCAGTTTGTATGTATTAATAATGACTCCTGCATTTTGCAAACTGCAATAACATTATGGAAAATCTTTCATATTTTTGCAGGTAGTTGGGGATGGCTATTTGAATATGTCATTTCCAGTTCTTCTGAAATGATTTTGCTGACTTTTTCTGCTTTGCTGTCTATCTTACCTTGACTTTAAGCAGTATTTGCTTTTTTCGGCAATGTTCATCATCCCAAACTATGGTTAGTCACTGGGAGGGGTTTACAGGTGTTCAGCATCTCTGCAAACCACACTAATTTCTGTGCATGCTAGCGTTGCCTTGCTATTTGAGACAGTTCTAGTCAACTAGCTGATGAAAATGTATCAGCTGTTGGTCCAAGAAATACTGTGTCACGTTACAGCTGAGAAGAATACATAATCAACTTTTAAACTTATGAAAAATTTGTCACATTGGAAGTTCTGACATGTGGAGTTAACACTGCTACATCTGCAGAAGCATGGACAGTACAGCTCTAATAACATTTCTTTCGTGAATACTGTCTATCAATATATTTAAATGTGCCTAATTACATTGGGAAAGAAGTTGAAAAAATAGCAAAGATTTTCCTGCTATGTATGTCTGTCTGAATTAGCACATCAGAAACTTAAAGAAGGATATGTTGTACAGAGCTCATAAAGAACATTTCCTTATTCAAAATCTCTTAGCTTTCTGGTAGGATTAAGCAGGCTTGAAACCATCCAGACAGATGTCTAGAAAACCCATGGAAATAAATGTGAGAAAAGAACTGTAACATATTCTGTGCTAGCAACAAAGGCTGCAAATAGAGTGCACTCAAAGTATACAAGTGATCTTATTATCTCAACAGCTATTTGCATAGTAACTCTTAGATGGATTTAGATTAACTACATAATTAACTGATATAGAAATGCCACTGAATATGGAATAGCTGGGAACACATCTGGTTTTTTTTTTTTAAAAGAATGTTTTAAGATATATTGGTGTTGGGGGAAAAAGATATATTAAAGTATGGACAAGAAGCAAAACTTCAAAGACTTTCTTTCAGGGTCTTTGCTATCCATAAGCTCTTTTGCCAAAGCATGCAACTGTTTTTAAAAGCAGGACTAATGCTACATTTGCTGTTTTTGTGAATTTCTTTATTTTTTGGTTACTGAAGATTGCACTTCTGGCAAGCCCTGTTTATTACGTGCCTGGCCTTGTAGCCTGCCCCATGCACTCTGGGCTAATGCTGTGAGAGCTGCTGGACCAGTATTCCAGCTGCCCCAGGGCAGAGCAGGGAAATCTTCCATCCTCTTCCATTAAGTGCTGCTAGGGACCTTCACATCCAGGTTTTCCTGTGCTGCTTTCTCTTGCAGACAGGTTCTTGAAGTGGAAAAGAATAAAATTTTGCAGTTAACTTTTTATTTAAGCTCAGATAGTAATTATGCGCTCCATACCCAGACAATTTCGCAAGGCTAGTTAACTTTCTTGTAAACTGTAGGGCTTCTTGTAGAATACAGTAACAGCTTCTACAAGGTCTGAAACGTTTTAAAAAGATGTTAACTCACATCAGAGAGTCATGAAGTATCTCCTATATACTCTTCTCCTCTTTGACTTTGTCAGTGTGGCTAAATTCCCTCAAAATATTTTGTTTTCTCTGCCTCCAGGCTTTAACTTCTACGGGCTCTTTGTCTCTAGTTCACCTCCTCCACACGGGTTAATCACATAAATCTTCATTTCATATCACATAAGTCTCTTCATTTCACATATCCATGGAGCCGGTTAATATACCTTAATATTGCATAGAGGTGTCTGTCTGGTGTGTGTGTGGGCATGTTCTCCTGACCTGAGTTAAACCTCAGGTCTTAGGAGACATTAAATTAAAGTATGTTGTATCTTTTTACTTTGTGGCAGTGGAAGTTATATTTAAGATGTATTTTTAAATATATATTTCACGAGAGACAGTAAAATCACATAATATTGTACATCAGACTTGGTGTGTGAATAAATATAGCATTCAGTGAATATATAGTCTCAATACTTCCAGCTAGCATATGCCTGAATACTCTGTTTTTCTATATATATGGGAGCACATCAGGAGGAAGAATAATAAGCAGTAGGCTGTAACAAATATCATAATTAACGTATTAACTTCTATGTTGTTTGACTTGCAAATGGGCACTGCAGGAGCTGGCTGCAGCGTGTGTGCAGGTCACAATCCTGACAGGTTTGAAATGCTGCAGGGACAGCTCCAGAGCTATACTTTAACTATTTGATTTGTACAACTACTGCTTAAAAGCATCAGGGAAGAATGCTCCATAGGTATTGTTGAGAAATGTTTCTTAGATCTCTCTGCCCCACGAAGCTAGGGGTTGTCCTGGGCCAGCCAGCCCCACGTTGCCACAGAGGTCCCTTGTTCCTGGGGATGGGTATGCATAAATGCATACGTAATGCATGCTATAAAGCAGGGTTATAGCAGGTCACCAGCTGACTGTGGGCTGTAGTCAGGGTCATTTCTCCTCCAAAGTGGAGCTTACTGTATGGTAATGAAGTAAGGGCTTAAGAGTTTCGGCTGATATGCTTACCTGGGCAGTAAGGTAGCCAGTCACTGGGTTGAAATGTTAAGGAACTTTGGTCAAATAGAACTCATATGGTGTTGTAGATCTGTTCGTAAGAGGTCTGAGAACTTTTGAGGCAGTAAGATAGGGGTCGTGTGCATTAAAACAAACAGCATTTAGTCAATGGAACTTATATTCTTTAAGAATTTTTTATGTGCAAACAATGATGCTGCTGAAGTAAAAAAGGCATATGTTGTCACAAAAGTATGTTTAACACCATGATGCAGCCTCTTGATCCCAAACTGGTGGTCAAAGCTACCTGCTCTGGTTTCTATCCAAGAACTCCTTATGCAGTGCTAAAAGAAATAGTCTCATGTTAGTGAATCATTGCATAGCTTAAGTCACTCAGTAGAATTTATAGGGCATTATCATGCCATCGTTTCAAGAGCCTAGCTATGAAATCGGGAAGCAAAACAACAGAGCTTGAGAAACTGGAACAGTCTGGTAAACAAGATAATTCGTGACTTTCCTCTGTAAGAATGCACAAGTTCAGTCAGAGAAAGCAACTGAACTGGATCCTACCTTTAACAAAAGGGATTTCCTTATGCTTCCCTTTCTCTGCACGAAAACTTCTCACCTTGAGGGAAATGCTTTCCACACCCAGTTCAAAATAGCTCATCCTGCTAAGCTTGAAGTCGTCAGCTATTCTGTATGCTTCTTTGGGCTATCGGAAGAATAGATTTGGTGCCGGAGGATGGTCTTTTTGTGGGGAGAATGCTGTTTG
Organism: Chauna torquata; assembly: GCA_013399475.1. Taxonomy (NCBI): domain Eukaryota; kingdom Metazoa; phylum Chordata; class Aves; order Anseriformes; family Anhimidae; genus Chauna; species Chauna torquata. The sequence continues at coordinate 300,017 of VXAL01014263.1, read as the reverse complement.
GTTGGAGGCTGATTTTGGGTATGCTCCCTGGGTTAGTGACTGCCTCGGTTGCTTGAGTACAACTCCTGGGTGAGATGCTTGCTGAGCTTTCCTAGAACTCTGAAGAAATAACTGTAGAGTCAGTCAATATTTACAAAGCGTAACGAGTGATGGCTGAGATACTGCAGCCACCTCTCTCTAAAATACAAAATACAGAAATATTTGTGTGTATGTATAAACTACATTCCAGGGTCGTTATTTTTTCTCCTAAATTCTAATTTTCTTTCTGTTCTTCCTCTTTTTTTTTTTTCTCCTTAAAATAAATCAGTTTTTGCTGTTGTTGGATGTTCAGTTTGGATGTGTACAAGACTACAGTTATCCCTCACAGGACTGTGTGTGACTCATGTATAGACCTTCTCATTCTCCTTGCCTCTTTTCTTTTTCATCAAGATAAACAATGAAGAACTCGTTCACATGGTACTTCCTTCTTTGAATGCTTTCCTGAAATCCTTGCCTTTATTCTTGTTTTGAAACTTGAGTGAGGAGATCCCACTTCTGTGAGTTTCTAATGCACTGCGTACACCACTGGGGAGGAGCTTCATAGAGGGAGGGAAGGATGAAAGTGTTTCCAGGAGTTAGTACATCCTGACCAAGTGGAACTGATATTAGAAATGGTACTTGTAGGCTGAAAGTGTTGATGCTCATTGCTTCCACCTAACAAGGCTTATATGACTGTTTACAGCATAAACAGAAAGTCAGTATTTCTATACTACAGACAAAATAGATACTTGTGTCATGCTGTGACCCAAGTCAGAAGATCTCTCTAACTCATTCATAAGAGATGCCATTGCTAGCAATTTATTTGTAAAGTTTTTTTTTGTTTCTTTGAGCATTGGACATAGCAAGAAGCATGCCATAATTCTGAAATTCAGCGGTATTTGTAGCACAGTGATTACTGGAGAAGTTTGGTATGAAATTTTAGTAGAATTCAAAATCATTCAACTTAAGTTGCTTGAGTTGACTTAATGTGAGCTTAATGTTGCTTAGTTTTAAAATTAACGTTTCTTAAGTTTTTAATCCTCTCCCCTTGAAAGAGGGGGCGGGGGGGGGAACCCTGCAAATCCTACTCCAACAACAAAATGTTGTTTCTCTTATGCCATAAAAATCTATTTCAGCTTTTTTTTTTCCAGAATACAATTCTGTCTGTCTTGATGTTGTATCTGGGATAGTCTTTTTCCGTTCTTGTGCAGCAGATTGTGTGGATGAGCAAAGAAGACTGAGTGAAAACAGTTTGCTCTATTGTAGTCAGCAGGGAAAGGGATGATATATAAAAAGATTTAAGCTAAAAATAACTTCTCCTGCACCTGAGCTAATATGGTGAATGAAAGTGGTTGATGGTATAGAATGGGATTCTTGTCTGGATTAAGTGTGAAACAATATCTGAAATGAAAAACCTGGCTTTTTAATGTATGTAGGTGGTTATAGATGACTGTAATTGCACTCCTTTTGATTGCAGCAATATAATCTTAATTTAAAAAAAAGATGTAAGTCAGTGGAATAAAAACGTAGTTACAACCCTGACCAAATATCCAGTAAATGCATGACAAATATTTTTTTGCAGCTCATCCCACTCTTTGTGCTCTCCTGTGATGGACATATCTGTGTACATATCTGGACACCCCACCAACTAATTATTTGCAGCTATGCCATGTACCAGGTTCCTTCTTTTTTGCAGAAGTCAACGATGGAAGAAAATGTCACTCTAAGCTGCTTGTTGTCTGGAACTGCAGGATTAGTCTTTGCAATATATAGTATAGTTCTTTATCTACTTAATGTTTAAATTACTCTTTACTTTCATCCTTTCCTAAGGGATGCTATAATTTAATACATTAGTACCTGCGCTTATTAATTTTTCCCTAATGTGGAATTAAGCAAAGCAAAAATCTAGGCTTAAGTTTATCCTGGTTTTATAGCTATATTTCTCTTTTGCTATGTATGGACTAGTGGTTATTGTGTTGGCAGGCTGTTGCACAGTGCACATCTCTCTGAAGATGTGAAAGAGGAGAAGAATGCTGAGATGATTTTAAGACTCCTTCAACCTTATATCTACATGGACAAATATATGACCAGAGTATTTTGAATTATTTTCAAAACCTTATATAAGAAGAGTTGAAGCAAGATAGAGCATTTATTGTGGGCTATATTGGACATTAGAAAATCTAACAGCTTATTTTTTCACTGTAAAATTGTAATATAAACACCAAGTGCCACAAAATGAATCCATTTTCTCTACACTCTTGAGCTTTCAATGTCAAGGTCTTTCTTGCATGTCGTACTTTTGTTTTCATTGGGTCTTTTCTCTCTGAAATCTTCAGGTGATATTGTGGGTACTGGGAGGATTTTGTGCTGTAATTTTCTTAAGGCCATTACCAATCATATCGCATATCCTGACTAATATTTCATTCTCTTGTGAAAGTTGGAAAGGGCTTTTCTATAAATCAGGACAATTACTTCAGCAAAATTACAGTACATTATCGGTGAAGTGTCAGAAGATGGCAGCCAATTTCTGTTGTTTGATCAGGGTATTCAAGATCCTCCTCATTTGGTAAGAACAAAATCTCTCAGAATAGGAAATGAGATGTAATGGTAATTTTCAGATTGCCTGTCAGCCCTAAACATATTTCTATCCATAAAGATGGTAACATAACATTGACTTCTTTAGTATTTTATAGTTAATTTGCATAACTCATGGCACCAGTACTTTCCTGAGATTTCATAGCAACTTTTCCACATACTGTAATTTATAGAAAAGCCTTTCACATATTGTAAACAAGGGTTAAAAACTTTACTGTCAATGCATGACTTGCAGTTTCATTATCTGAACATATTATGGTACTGCTGCACAATTCATGTATAACTTTCAATAAAAATGACTGCTATAAAATTAAAGCTCTCCTCAAATAAACCATACAGATATTATTTTATGCCTCTTATTTTTGTGATTAGGATAATAAATACTTGGCAATAGGGTTTTTACAATTTTTGATGGCTTGGTGTTACACGGCTAGTTAAATGAATGTCTTTGGTCAGATAGGGGATACTGAATTTATCACCTCTTTGGATCAGCAAGGATGCGTGTCTTGCTGGCTGTCCAGGCTGCAGACAGAAAACCTACCCCAGAACAAAAATAATGAACATAGCTTTCAAATCTTCAGACTTGTGAACTTGGTTCATTTGGTGGCAATGGACAGGACTTGCAGGTTCATTTAACAAGGAATTCCCAAAAGGATATTGTAGAATGAAATTCCGTAGGGGGGGAAAAAGTATTTACTTAGAATCAGAATTCATAATATCAGTACAATGAAAAAGAGAGCAAAGTGTTTAAGTTAGGTGCTTTACTGTTTGGGTGTTGCTGGGGGAAAATGGATTAACAGTTTTAACTGGTTTATTTGGATTTGTCTAGGATATAGCCTGACAAAAGTGCAGGCATCAGTGCAGCTCTGCCAAGATCTCTGATCTACGTGATAGCAGCAGATGGTCAGCCTACAAGGAAAAAGGCTTAAGAAAAAGTGAAACAAAAATGATCATGGAAATTTTTTTATAGAAACAGAGGAGGAGAATATGAGATATAAATGAAGAGGACAATACTCTTGTCCTCAGTTGGTACTGAAAAGAGGGCTTGCTATCTTACTAGTTGCTCCTCCTTCCCTTTTAAATCTTCCCTCTAAAATGGAATGTGTTATTCTCCCCAGAGGGATGCTAGAAGGCAAATAGTTTATCTGGGAATGATTTGTGCCAATAGGACTAAAAGAAATTTGCTTTTGGGTAGTTTCTTTTTGTGTTATCTGAACTTTCAAAGGGGGAATTGACAATAAGAGTTTAATTTGCCTTATAGTTGGAGATATATCAGGACAGCTAACACCAGGGGGATAGTCACAGGGCAAGAGACACTGCGAAGAAGTTACTTTACCTAAAGCAGTGTTGTAATGTATTCATGCTTCTGTAACAAATGCCAGAAAAGGTTCATTCCTGTTTTGTGAAATCAGAGAAACTTACCTCCTGCAGCATTCATTCTCAGAGTATGTGCCTGTGTTGATCCTCCCCATAATTCATTTATTTGCTGCACTGAGAGAAATGTGGTGACATGTAGTCTCTGATACATTAAGGGGTTTTTAATTGTATATAGTGTTTCAAAATAAATGAAGCAACAATTTGAACCAAATGATAATCCTGCTTTAGTTAGACATATGGCTATTTTGCCAATGTGTTTTAAGTCTGTCTTCTTCACATATTCATAAAGCATAGTATCAATTATAATAATTCCATTGGACTCCAGTGGGTTTATAAATCTGTTTTTGCAAATAGGTATTTATAATCATATGTGCATCTAGCTGTAAATTGGAAGACAAAAGACACTATTGGAAAAATTTGTTCTTATGATTTCCCTCCCCAGTCCTGAAACCGTTTGATCTATTGTACTGGTTCTAGCACAGATGTTGTCCTGATGGCTTCTGCAGAAGTTACAGAAGATTTACTTAGACCAATCTGGGCTGACTGAGGAACACCAGATTTCCGCATTGTGGGTGTGCTCTGTGAGGATCGGTCAAACAACAGCTGGAATAAGTTCAATCCTCTCAGGATCCAATTAAGCCTCTGCTCACTACTTAGCAGAATTCTGAGGCATGTTTCATACTAGGTGTTCTACATAATCTGTGCCCCACCAAAGCGGAAGAGAGTGTAGCTGCAACTCCACCAGAGTCAATGGATATAGCAGGGCACATGGCTCAATTGAATACTCTTTGTAAAGGGTTCTGTTTTCTCTAGGTTTTTCCATAACTGTTTCATGTCAACTGCTGTTTGTGTGGTGACTTTAAAAAAACAAAAAACAAAAAACCAAAACAAAAATATCTAAAAGCCTAAAGAGCGGAAAAATACCTATGAGCATGATCTGCGAAGCTGTGCAGGTATAGATGCATTTGGTCACTGTAGATGGAGCATTTTTGGGTGAGGACTTTTCTGTCTGTGCCTTCAGCATCTCTGGAACCTTCACTCTTTATAAATAACCAGAAGTTTTTCCTGACTTATTTCTGCGATATTGCTCCTAGACTGTGAACATCAGATTGAAGGTGAACAGACTTCATATGATGATATTGTGGCTTACTGAAGCTCTCAGATACAGTGCAGCAACCTAGCCTTCTTTCTGAATTGTTTTTGGAAAGGGGTTTATTTTTAGTGTATTTATGTTGTAGTATCTTCTGAGGAGTTTTATGAACAGCTTAGTTGTATAGAAAGAGTCAGTTCTTGCCTGAAAAACTGATGACCTGGCAAGAGGTGAACTATCAGGTGGACGGTATGGACCGTGATACTGTACTGCAGAAGGTTGGTGAGTGCAGAGTTTATCTGGGAACCAGGTTGTCTGCCTGGGTATATGATGTTCATTGTGGTAGCTTCTGAGCATATAGAGATGAGGTGGAGGTTAAAACCAGGTGAGGGTGGTGGCAGTGGGGAGGAACCACTGCTATGATGGGTGGATGTGGGAATGGGTAGCAGAGCAGCCTGCTATAGGCAAGCCTGATATCAACAGAGAGATTAGAGAAAGAGGAGGATGAGGCTGAAAAATAAACTTTGGGATTAAGTTTCAGAGAGGTAATTCCAGGCTTTGGTGGAAGAATGAGAATTTTCAGACTGCGCATCCAGGGTGAGAATGTGGATGTGGACAGACTGCTCAGCACATCCAGAGGCGCAGGGGAGGAGCGAGAAAGGATGGCAGTCACAGAAAACTGTATCTCCTGAAATAGCTTGCTTCCAAGAGTGTTTGTTCCTGGGACTACAGGGAAGGTATCATTTTTAATGACTATTCTATCCATAATTAGGCTCCTAAGCTGCTGCTAAGGAAAGTATGATTTTTCAAAGGTACATGTGCTGAGTGTAACAAATGGGCTTTGATTATGTTTTTGAGGCAACTTCCTAATTATGTTAAGTTCAAGCACTCAGAATGGCAGCAAGCAATGAAAATAAACATATAATTTAAGAAAACCATTCAATATCCTTCCTTGAGTGGAAGAAGTGATAGTGTATCCCCAAATAGCAAGAATATTACACCCAAAGGATTCAAGTAGAGTTGGTATCTAAAGGCTGATTATAGAATAACATCTGTATTTCATTTATTATATAGAATAAATGCAGTTATTCCACCCTGCCCGTAGCCTTCAATTCACCTGCTTAAAAGAAAAGCTTTTCTTTTTATCCTTTTAAAGATGTAATATAAAATGTCGTGTGAATGTAAACAGAATAGGTACTTTTGCACTTTTTGGTACGAAATTAGTTTTGATCAAGGCTGAGGTTCTGTTCGCACTGTTTAATTTTAGGCTCTTATTGTCAATAATTTCTACAGAAAAGAACATTCATGCTAGAAATGGAAAGCAGATAAATTTGCGCGTCTGTGAGCATCTCCTATGGCACCTCTGTTTCACTGTTCCCAACATAAAACAAGAGATTCTCTGTGCCTTGTGACTTGATGGCTGCAAAGTGGGATAGAATCATAGGATCCCAGACCAGAAATCCCTTGGCACATCCAGACCTACCTATGTTATCTCACAGAGAAGTCCATTGAGATTCTGCTGATGGTTTCCATGCACTTCCCAGGATTTTCTGCTTTTCCCTTTGGTTTGATTAGCCTCTCGTTACTAGTTGTTTTCTAGTCCAGTGACAACTTTCATTGTGTGTTGTTACTTTGAAGTGTTTTATCCAAAAGTGAACTTAGTTTTTGCTTCTTGCAACATATACCCAGTTAATAAAAATCATGAAACAAGATATTTCCTATTTGATAACAGCCATGTTCATGTGTTAGCCTGCTGTGTTATCTTTTGAGTACTTTACAAATACAGAGTCCACAAATATCACAATGAGGAATTATATTTCATGTCATATTCACTGTATGCTTTCATAAATCTTGAAGTTATTTGGAATACATTTTGGTATTCTGATGAGAAATCTTACAAGTCGAGGCCATGAAGAGGAGGCTTTATTCTTTTCCTTAGTCCTCCATACAGTCTTCAGCTTAGTTACAATGATATGTTTCCAAGAAGTAATGTACTGTCCTTAATTTCAATAATGAATGATCACATCTGCTCTTATGAGTCAAACAGGGTCGTGGAGCAACATTGAACATCATTTGGTGTTGATGGTTCAGCTGTGTTTCAGTTGATTTAGTCTGCCTGAGTTCACTGTTACTACTTTCTCTTGTGTCTCTGGTTAAATTTCTCCTTTGAGCTGAGGATCAGTATAGAATAATATCAAAACTCTCTTAATGATCAGAAGTCTCCAATGGGACTGGAATTTGTCTAAAAGCATGTCAAAGTAAGCAGCAGAGTCTGCATGTGTGGATTCTGTGGGAGGAGGAGGGTTCTGGGAAATACCAAAGCTAGTTTCCTACCTGAAAGTACCTGAACTACTTGCAATGGCAATAGAGAGAAATGAAGAGGAGAAAAAGAAATAGCTCTCATCTATCATCAAAGGAGCAAAAATTTACCCTTCTCAGATGAACTGATGATTTTTTTTTCCTCTCCGTAATCCATCTTACAAGTAGTAGATTCCTGTTGTAGCAGTAAGTATGGCAAGATTGGTAAATGATTAGCAAGAGCTGTGACCCCGTAAATTTCAGAAATTTATTAAAGGTTAAGCGAGAAGAAGTTTGGATCTCTGGTAATGAAACAGTCTGTGAAGGGAACATTCAGTTTTTGCAAACACCTCAGACAGCATTCTCTTTCTCTGCCTCTGCTCATTAATCTTGACCTAGCAGCATTTATCCCATCATATATCTTCTCTCCTGCTAAAGATGAAGATTTTTTTTGTAATTATGAGGGCACAGTTGCAGACAACAGCTTATTACATGTGTTGGACAGAAGTGTTATGTCGGTGCTGGATATCTTCAAAAGAAGTGGGGTGGAATCCATGCAGCACACCTAAGAGAATTAGTAAAAACAAAATGCCTTTCCCCCCCTTAAAGTTAAAGTAAAAACTTTTTTTTTCTGAAAAAGCCAAAAATAATTTGGTGTGGAAAATGTGCTGTTTTGTTTTCTACACAAGCTTTTCTACTTGTATGCTGAGTTCCAAGACCCTGTGAAAAGTAGCTCTATATTTTAAAATTTTGTTAACCATAACAGCCAGTATTGAATTTTAGTGTTTTTCCTTTGCTATACCTGTAATGGTCTCTTAAATTGTTCTGATTAATTGCTTCATTTTTTTTTTTAACATTAGCTTACTGATATATTCTTTAAAAATACCTGTGGTCTTTGAGTTCTTTCCTCCCATCAGATGCAATAAGTCACTTTTATGGATATCACAGGAACAGCTCATGCCCTGTTGCAAAAGGTGGATTTCTGGGGTAGTAAAGATAGTTATCTGGCAGCAATTTTCCTTCTTTTATAGGTAAATGCCACTGAGAAGTATTTATTGCCTAGAGGGGAAACAGTCTGAGCAGAAAACCCAGACTATTCCTTCCTGGTAAGAGGCAGATTTCTTGAGTCTAAAGGTAAATACTAAATAAACCTAAGTCTCAGCATCTCACTTTCTTATGTGGAGGTGCTAAAACCTGTTGGAGATCTCCATGCAACTAGAGTTTTCCTCTAAGTGCTGCTTCACTGCAAAAATCTCTTCCATTGTAGTAGGGAATAACTCAGAATAATCCATATAGAAGAAAAGATATTGCTGAAATAAGTTGGGATGTTGCTTATTTTAAGGGAATTAGTGGGAAATGAAGACTCTCTCGAAGTTTTCTGCTGGATCATGATTTCTTTCACTTCTTGTTTAACAAAAATTAATGTGGTGTTCTAAATTTCACTTTGCTGTTGCATGTAAGACACTGCTCTGCCAACCAGTAGAGCAAAGAAAAGAAAAACTTTCCCTAGATTTGAGTTTTGCACATTCAACCATGTGCATGGTGATTTCATTCATGTTATACTTACACTCTTCAGCTAATTGATGAATAATGCATGGATTGTGAGTCAGATTTTGGTTGAAAGTCACAAACTCGAGACCAATGAATGTGTGTATTCTAACCATGTTTTTTTCCCTTGGCCAAATCACACAAATGTACATTGTCTCCTCAATGAAAAAGACAACGATGTTGTTCCTGCTTCTCAACACTTCTACAGATAGAGATGAGTACTTACACTTTATTGCTTTGATGAGGGGGGAGGGGGGGAAACCGAGATCTCCTCTTTTAACTGGGCTCAAACTCTGGCATTTAACGTTTGGCAAAAGCTACTATTCTGCTTTTATTACATCTCTTTTGGGACATATATATGCATTTGTTGTATGGGTTGACTAATTCATTTTGCAAACTTCCTGTTGCACGTCACATTTTACACGGTAATATTTCATGACTGTGGTATTCCATAATATTTTAGGTGAATTTCTAATTGTTTAGGGGATTAACACTGCTTTTTAGTAGCAAAATACTAGCATCCTGTCTTGGTTCAGCTGCTCTTTAGCTCTTGTACGAGTTTATTTTTGATCTTACAGACAAGTATATTAATATGTATTTCACTTCCTGCTAAGATGTCTCTTCGTTTTCAGGCACTTTTCTTTCCTGTGTGAAATTAGTAGCCTTTCTGAAAAGTCGAATTAAATTTAGATGCAGAATGTTTTTCTTCTCTTTTTCTTTCTGGGAACCAGGTGAGAAATCAAAATCTCATCTCACAACAATTACCAAAAAAAAAAAAAAAAGCCCCTATCTCTTTGAGAGTCCATAACTTCATCACTGTTTGAATGGAATGAAAAATACTTGAGACTGGGAAAAAATAACTTTTATTTCACTTTTTGAAGCCTTTAGAAACAAAGTTCCAGTGCTAGATAGCAATTAGAAACACTTAGGTGTAAATCCCCATGTCTTTATCTTATCTGTGACAAATGCAGCAACACAGAACTTACCACTACTTTGGAACTGGATTCTTAGTGTAATCAGAAGTCTCAAATCTCACATTCACAATTATCTTCATTTTCATTTTTAAAAAGACTCTTTTCTTTACATTCTTAAGAATGAAATATATTTGAAGGAAAGTTCGAATGTTTTAAAGTCTTGTGAACTATTCCAAGCAGATGCACGGATTTGCCTAGGCAGAGAAAGCAGAAATAAAATTCCTGGAACAAAAGACCTTAAAAGTAATTCACTTTCAGAAATAGGTACTTTTTAGATATAGATATTTTCAACTATGACTTTCAAGCTTATTATCTGAAGCAATGAATATAATAAATTAGATGAACTATTTCAGATAAATCTGTTTATCTGGTCAAAGTAGGTAACTTTTAGCTGTCTCAGTTTTGAAGGATGGTAATTAGCGACTGCAGTAAAGATTATAAATGAGACTAGCAAATTGAGTTTTATTTCCTTGGACTGCTTTTGAGTACCTTAAGAACACCACCCTAGACTGGCGAGTTTAGCACCATTAGGTGCTAAGGGCTTACTTTTATTCCAACTAAATTCACTGAAAATTTTCCCTGTTCTTGAGTTAGTCTATTAGATGTCATCTATCCTCTGCTTGCCTGGGAAATGCTTAGGGAAAGAGGATAAGAAAGAGGGACGCTTCCTGAGTTGCGCAGCGTACATATTGGCTGTGTGAAAAATCCTTTGGTTTGAAAATTGAATGCCTCCACAAGAGCTTTGCAGAAGAAAGGCTTAGATTAGTACTGTATAATCCTCTACTTGCACTTAAGGATGCTTAGCTTAAGCATGTTGCAACATAAAAAAAGTTTTCATTCATATAGATTCAGTAATGTAAAAGTAAAATGCTTTTATTTACCATCCACTGAGGGACCAGCAATGCAATATACTGCATTAATATTACATGATAAATGAATTTGCGGTGCACGAGCCATTTCTTTTCCAACTCCTTGTATAAATAAGTAGCTTTTTTTAATGCCAGTGCCAGTATGAGAGATGCACTGGGTAATCCTTTGCTTTCCATTAATTTGTCTCAAATTTTATGGGTATGAGATAAAAATCGAATTAATTGTTGTTAAATGTTGACCTTTTGAATAGTTTCCCTGCTGAGTGTTTTAATTATTTGAGCAGGTATTCACAGCTTGAGACCCAGGACAGATTGACTTGCTTTGAGTGTATCAAAGAGTCGGTCACATTAATCCCTGGTGTAACCTTGCTGAAGTCACTGCCATTTCTGAAAAAGGAACAGTTCGAAAATCTCCTTATAGGAATACCTATTTTGCCCAGGAGACTCTTCTAGAAAATGTCTCATGCTTGTGATATTTTAATAGTGCAAACTTCGTTAGCTATTTGAAGTTTTTTTTATTCCCATATAAGGATTGTGTTCCTTTATCAAAGAGCAGGAAGATAGTAGATCGTCCTTAGTGCTAAGCCAGCTGGAAAATCTAGGTGTAGGTATCCCCACAGCCACTTTAGCCATCCTGATGGTGTAAAGCAGGATAATGGGCCCAGCCTGTGGTCCTTGCTCACATGAAAGGTGTTAGAGCAGCTTTGGTGGCTGCCCTGTGCAAGTACCGATGCCATAGTGACCGTTCCCACAACTTTGGGCAACATGTTGTTCCTGCCTGCATAAACAGACAAATTCAATTTAGTCTCCAAAGACTAGATCATGGAGCAGGGCTTCCAGGAAACCAATTAGTAGTTAAACAGGAGATAATTGGGTTTAATGGGAAAACTGTAAAGAGCCTAAGAAATGGACCACAGAGGTGAGAACAATAGATTGCATTGAAAGAGTGACTGGGGGGTAGCTCTCAGTGGAGTTCCTGAAAGACTGGTTTAGGACCAATATTATTAAATATTTTCATTAATGACTTTGGCACTAAAGTCAGAATGTGCTAATGAAATTTGCTGATGACATAAAACCAGGAGACAGTGTCAATGCTGAAGAGGATTGGATTAATTAGGCAGAGTTAGATGGCCTTGAAGACTAGAATAACAGGATGAAACTGAGTAGTGCAAGTTCAGGGTCATGTCCTGAGGACTAACACGAATATTATTCAGCAACAACAGGAAGAGAAAGACCTCTGGGGCATTTAGTTGATGCTTCTGATCTGCTAATGTGATGCAGTGTGTTGAGAAAGGTGCTGTCGAGTCCTCAGCTGAAATCTGTCTGGGGCTGTGGCTACCTGTGCTCACGAAAAGCAGAATTTGGGCCAGAGCAGATGTCCAAAGAGCTGCTGGGCTGATTGGGGACAGCAGAGCTGGTCCCAACAGAGGCTGAGGCGGCTCTGTTTGTTTAGCTGAGCAAAATGAAGACTGAGAGGGGATATGATTGCTGTGTATAAATACATCAAGGGGTAAAGAAAAGGAGGGGGTGAACTCTTTAGAGGAAGTTTTTGTCAGCTGGACAAGTGGATAAAAACTAATTTTGAATAAATTTAGGCTGGAAATTAATGGAAGGCTTCTAACCACATGAGGAGTGGGAATACTGGGCAAGAAACCTGACAAGTTTTATGAGGACTGTGCTGATGTATAGTAAAGGTTCTGACCCTCATCAGGGATAGGGCTGGTGTTGAAGGCCCAGGAGCCCATCTAGCTCCCTGGTCTCATAGCACTTAGAGCTCAGAGTTTTCTGGTACCCAGCGGTGTTTCATGTACCTCTCAGAAGTAATTTACAGGCATGTCTAGACAACCATCGCAGCATTTCACTAGTTTGCTGGTAGCTGTAGAGGTCTTAACACCAAAATATAGAGAGGGCATGGCTAAATTTTTAAGCCTGTCATTTATGTATTCAGAGCCATGCCTGCCTCTTGCAGAGCCCAAGTGCTTTCATGTGGAACAATCCTTGGAAGGTCTAAATTTTAAACGGATGTTGCATGCTTGGTTGACATCTGCAGTGCAGATATATTTTGCATAACTTTTTTCGGCAGATGATTTGTTGTAAACTTTTTGTACTAAAGGGCACATGGAAAGGGGAGTTGGAAGAGGTAAGGTTCATCTTGAGTGCAAAGTCTATTTTAGTGAGGAAGATGACTTCTCTTGTTATACCTCAAAAAAAAAAAAAGGAAAACTAGCAGATGGTTTTCTGAAACATCGTCAGGCTAGTCAGTCATGCTGCAGGATTATGACATATTACAAAGAAATACCGAACATTTCTTGGACACATCTGGAGATAAGTGCTTCCTTGTCTTCACTTGACAAGTGTGGCCATTCATGTATGGGAGTAAATGTGAAAGACGACTTGCTGTGCCTATATATGTTCTTAGTGACTGTGCTCCTGACACCACAGGGGCTCTCAGATTTACTCTAACATGCTTGGATAGCCAAGCACCCCAAATTAAAATAGCAAGAGACAAATTCAGTTAAAAATCTGTAGTCATCCGTCTTAGAAGCAGCAAGCTATGGAAACAGAGAAAGGAAGGATTTCAGAAACCCTTGTCTTTTAAGTCGTCCTGTGGGAAACAATATAGAGATGCCTGTCCCACTGTGGCAGCACGTGCACACCAGACCTTTGGAAGGTTTGTTTCATTTGTCAGGTCTGTACAATGGTTACTACACTGGTTTGGTGCAGGGGAACTAGGAGCTTGCAGGTGTTGAGGTGTACTTGATGCAGGAAGCGTTGGGAGTGGAGAAATGGGTTTTCATGTGTGGTTACGCAGTATCCAGCTCTGCTCAGCCCCCACGTGCCTCCCTGTCCCTCCTGCCATGCGGAGCCGGCATGGGTCAGTCCTAGGGAATTACCCAGCCACTGGCTGAGGGGGAGAGCAGGGAGGATATGCACAGGGTTTGTTGCTTTCTTAAACAAGCTCGGGGTTGAAACATCTTGGGCAACAATATCTGTGCCACAAAGTATGGCAGGGAAGAAAGACACAGTCCAGTTCTGTTTTTCCTTGTACAGATTTTGCAGGAGAACATTTCTGTATTTGGTCATTCTCTTTACAGACTCTTAAAATGCCAGGTGAATTAAAGAACACGCAAAATATCCTGTAAGTAATATTTATTTTTTAGGTCCTACTTCAAACTTGATATGTTTTTAGAACATCTTACGAAGGCATTAAAAAACCCCATATCATTTCCATTTGTAGAAGGCCAATCAGAAGTGCCTATTACTTCTAAATCTGGCAACTGGTTATAGATTTTTTTTTTTAATTTCCCACCCTTCTAGAACCCTTTATACAAAGGCAGTCCCATGTGGGCTCCTGAGGGTATGGAGCTACAGGGCTCAGAAAGGCGATTAGCTTCCAGTTATGTGCACAGGTGTTGTACAGCAGCCTTCAGTGGGTACTTTGCTCGGTGACATCAAATGTTAATGCTGTTATTTATTTATTTATTTTGCTAGATTTCCATGGCTGCCTCAGATCTTTGTACCTGGGACAAACAGGATGTTTTTGATACAAACAACTTTTTTTTTTTTTTTTTTTCCTTCCGTTTTCTGTGCTGCCTTGGAGATCACACTGTGGCTGGGACACTGAGAGGTTCACTTGGTATTCTCCATTGCTTTATTCCTGTACAGCTCTGGTAGCTGAACAATTCACTTACAAAATGTTGAGTACCAAGGTATGGTTCATTTGCATACAAAAATGATTTTTGACTGCTGTGGGGAGTATGTATAAACCTTTTGTAACTTGTCAGATACAGATTTCATTGCTTGTCTCTCAAAAGCCATTTCCTGAGTATAACTTGGGAGTGTTTGACTTTCCGAATGCAACCAGTTATAGTCCTGATGTGCTAATGTATTTTTAAATTATTAGTTTGTTATTTGAGTGTAATTATATTCTAAGACAAAATCTTCTCTAGAATTAGTTGTGGTTCTGCTCCTACAAGTGGGTATTATTTGCTTTATGTAATTGTAGATCTTCAGTTGCCTTGGCAACGTAACACATTTTTAAATTTAGAAACTAATTTGTTTTCTGTCACTTTGCTCTTTACTCTTAAGCAGACAAGTTGTTTGCTATTAAATAAAACTTAAAAAGAAGGAGAGATAAAGTGTGCATAAAAATATAACGTATAAAATATCATGTAACATTCGCTTGTGGATGAAGGATAAAGCACTGCCAAGGCCAGGAGGGAAACTCCTCTGTTCCTGAAGAATTAAGTGGAAGCTTCTTTATGCTACCAAGGGGGATTTGCATGGAAGGGTGTCTGCCAGAGAGCACGAGGCATCAACACGCTCTTCAGAGTGCCTCCTGTCTATAGGCCACATGACTGAATATTCGTGCGTGTGTATGTATGCATACAGTTATGTGCATGTATATGCATAC
This sequence comes from Chauna torquata, assembly GCA_013399475.1. NCBI lineage: Eukaryota > Metazoa > Chordata > Aves > Anseriformes > Anhimidae > Chauna > Chauna torquata. The sequence continues at coordinate 284,834 of VXAL01014263.1, read as the reverse complement.
ATATACAATGGGAGTGCTGAAAAGGGGTACCCAGGAGCTCCATATTTCTGAGTTTATAATCCTGTTTCTTGCACTGGCTTTGCTCTCTGCCACAGAAAAGGTCACTTGGCTTCTCTAACTTTTAGCTAAAATACTGACAGCATACAAGGTACTGAATTAAGCACATGGAAAGCCTGGAAGCGAACTTTTGCCCCTAAGAAGGTCCCCTTCTGCCCTCTTTCCTATAACTGAGAGAGTTTCTGGCCTGTCTGCCTGCCTGGCAAATGTTTGTCCTAACCTCCTCTTAAAAACCTCTCCTGATGGAGGTCCCTAAATAATATGTTCCACTGATTAGTGCTTTTCAGTATTAGAAAAAAAAAAAATCACAGTATCGTAGTTGTATCTTCTCTGCATCTGTTTAAGCTTATGACTCTTGCGCTGTTCCTAGTGGGCATGAAGAAGCTTCCTTGCTGCTCTTTTGCAGGAACCTCTTAGGTGTTTAAAGGCTGTTACTGGGCCTCTCTTGAGGGTGTGTGGTGAAACATCAAAATTGCTGGTATGTGAAGAGCAGAGGAACAAAACGTTGTTAGCAAGGCCACCAGCCATGTAGGTTATTGCCATCTCCCCAAAACACTGCTAATTCGGAGTTCAGCTGAGGCTATGGGTGATATCATCTAGAGTGTTTAATATATATTATGAGTACTGCTGAATGGGATGAAGTTAGGCAGTCTGTGGGAGGTGGGATCACTGAAGAACTTTTCCATTGGCAAAATGACTAAGTACCAAAAATCAAATGGGTACCCTAGGTGGATGAACTTGGTGGTTCTCAGCCCAAAATGTAGGATGACAATGGAAGTAAGTGATGCAGGTCCCTGAGTTTTTTTTTTCCAAGTGATGTGATTTAGGCCATGATTTATCCGTACAGAATCTTGTTACTGTTTCTCCACTTAAAGCCAGGAATTTCAGCTCTATTTCAGAATGAACTTAAACGTGTGCTTTACCTTGGAGGGATTCAGGTGCCTTCTTGAGTCAATACCTATATATACGTGCCACTGCCTTAGACCTGATTTATTTAGATTAGTTGAAACGGTTGTAGGGCAGCTATTTTGTTGGATTAATTTAGACTACTGGCTTTTTTTTTCTTAACTTAAAAATTGCTGGTCAGTGTTACTGTGCAATTTCCAGTAGAGGCTGTCACATGTGTTTCATTCACATACAGTTTTCTTTATTTCTGTGTCACAGTACTATACTTTTTGTTAGTATGTTTTAAAAAAATCTGTCAAAGTAGACAAGATTGCAAAACTGTCTTTGGCATGGGACTGAGGATTCACGAGAAAAACCCCATCGTAGTAGTCATCTCTCAATATGTGATTAAGTATACGTTTTTTACGTCTTCCTTAAAAGTGCATAGATCTTGTACACTAGGGACCTGTCAGTATATGGCCAAGTGGCTTTTGTCTAACTGGTTAAGTGTGTGCCATTTCTTAACTTGTGAAGTCATGAAAACCTATGTGGAGTAGATACGTAAAGGGACTTTTTACACATACTTTCATGACAATGTTACTAGGCTTTGCTTCCTAAAATAAAAATAATAAAAAAAGAAGCCTGACATTATTACCAATAAGTGGGACAGTCTACAAATGGATAACAAAGGAATAAAAAGAAGGTAGAATAAAAACTGCTGGCAGAGATGGATTGCTGGGCAGAGAGTTGCTGATGATCAGCATTGCTATGCAGCCACGTTTTTAATGGCTCTTTATTCAGCCACTTAAAATAGATCATTTGTGACAATTTAGGACACTACTGAATGTGCATTGTCACTCTGATGTGCCAATTATGTCAGAAATAAAATAATAATTTTCTAAAGTCCTTCTGGGAATGCTCTGTGGTAAGGCAAGCTCATTTTTTAAGGAATGTGAGATTTTTCTTTATCTTAACGTTTTGTCCACTGTGGGTTTTGTTGGAGATTTAATTCTCAGACTATTTCTGTAGCTTTGGATTAAAATGTGATGTTCCTTTGGAGACAAAGGTGGTATTTTTATATTACGTAATATGATGGGTTCAGTACTTTTTTTTTTAACAGCATATAAATCAACCTGGTATCTTTACAGCAAAAGGGAGAATATAAAATATTGATGTTACTGCTGTAAAAGTAGGTCTTTCAGATTAATTTTTTTAAAATAAAGTAGAAAGTCAGGAATGTTTAAATGAGTGAAAAGTAGGCTGGTGAATTCAACCAAGAAGTTGCACTTTCGTGTTGTAGGAGATGTTTTTGTCCTGCTTACTCTGATGGCCCTAACTTGAGTTGGCAAAAACTGAAAGTCGGTAGTCAAAACTCCCCAAATTGGACTCAGTGCTTTGGGTGGTGACTACCTGCATTTCATCTCAAAAACACTGAAGGAATCTGCGTACTGTACAAAAGGAAAGATGATGTGTGTAGTTTTCCCAATATGTTAAGCTCTCCGTAGTCCTGATGTTGGTGCCACTGAAGATGGTGGGAAGAAGTCCCACCACTTTCAGAGGTCTCTGCTCCCCCCCACTTAAGATGTACATGTGGGGCATCGTCCAAACAACTATTTGATTCAGTGCAGAGCAGCAGTGATCTGCTGACCTCCAGTAGCCACTGGAGATGGCACACCGTGTTTGATCTGGTGTCTGCTGGCCTCCAGAGGTTTTCTGGACATCACACAATGCCCCAGTGCTGCCTCCAGTTCTGCAGATTATGCTAGCAAGTAACATTAAATAAGGATCTATTTTACCTTGTAGGCTTATAATAGACTTTGCAACAGTGGCTTAAATTGTGACTCGATGTCCTACAGTGCTTGAGTACTGTTTGTGTCAGGAGCCTGACCTGAACTTTATGCAGCCCTTAGATCTGTTAAGTATTTAAAAATATACATCTTGAAAGGCCTTCTTTTCTACTGATAAGTTTAGTTTGTGTGCTTTTTTTGATGCTTCTATTTTTAGTAACTGCTAAAGTGATAATGTAAGTGTGGTTTTTTTTGTGTTTTTGTGCTCTTGGAGATATACTCAAGTAGATAAAAACTAATTCTGTAGACCTATATGAATCAATTACCAGTGCGCATAAAGCATTGCATGAAGCTAGATGCTGGTTTTGCTTTAGCATTTTAACAAGTGCGTCAGAGCAAGGACTGACAATGCAATGCCGTATGCTGTTGTTTGATTATGGTCTATAGTCCTAATCAATACATTAAGCAATATCAAATTTTATCCTTCAGGCTTTTATTTTCATAAAAAGTAGTAACAATCTGTGTAGGGGAAATGAGTTTGGAAGTGTGAATTTGACTCGAATTAATGCTGCACTCTCCACAACGCATCTTTCAGGAAATAAAAATCCTGAAGCAGACTGAGTGCTGTATTTATGTGTAACAATGTGTGCAGAAGGGCAGACTCTGAATCCTCTAGATTTTTTTTGGTTACTCTCCACTTCAGTAAATGGGCTGGCCCTTTACTACCCTTGGTTTAAGGGCGAATAGATGAAGTGATGGAGTCTCATCACGAAAAGCGCATGTCTTAAGTACTGCTTTTGGCTTTGGAAATATCCTACCAAGTTTTTTTGTGGCTTACTTTACAGAGGATACACGCCAGACAAGTTCAACCTACCGGTGCTTGCCGTGGTCTCTCCTTTGTTGTAGCTACAGTCTACAGTCATATTCAGGCTTTGTGAAATGCGCTGATGTGGGCTTATTCAGGAGTGTGGCAAGCTAAAAACTTGACCGGGCTTCATGACATGTAAAGTAAAAGCATACAAAATAAACTTAACTTATAAAAATACTCTAGATTTTTCATTAACATTCCGGGAAGAATAAACTGGAATATCCTCCAAAATAATTTCTATGCCCAGAACAGATTAGTTATGTTTAAATAGTTTTAAACTCTGATTAAAAATTCTGTACCACTGAAAAGCACTCTTATGTAAGTTTTGTGTTCAAATAAAAAAAAAAGGCAAAAAATTCTGCACATAATCTTAAACAGGAAAGAGGTGGGTGTCAGTTTTGTAATCCCAGTGTCTGGCTTTGAAAGGCAAATCTGAAAAGCATGCAGCACGTCTGCTTGTGTTTAGAATAAGACTTGTTGAATTTCTTTCAACCAGAGAAAAGTAAGCCAATTATAAGGAAGTCTTTAATTTTTAGTTCAAGTAGAATAATAAGATGAAGCAGCCAGTATGGTACTTGGGCTACTTCAAATACTCTGTCATTCACCCAAGCAAATGCTGCAAGGCATTAATAACTGACTACTACTTACTTTGACCTAAGTTAGTGTAATGACGTTGATGGAGCTTTGTTGATGTAGGTGCTCGAGGAGCCCTCCGCTCTGTAGGTTGAGAGCTATACCCCAAATCCTTTTGTAGTGTGTGTGGGGAAAATGTAAAACAATACTTTTCTGCTCTGTTTGCTTTCAGTTCTGTCAATATTCCTGGATTAAACTATATCTGAAAAGTAAGGTATTGCATTGCTCTTCCTACAGCCATATGACGAGAGCAACAGTAAGATTGTGTAGTAATAGAAACTAAAAACAGTGAAACATGCAACATTCATGTATCAAAACGCAAAATGTCTTCTACAGTTAGATATTATGGCTCACCTGGACAAAAAAAACCTCAAGTTTTTAAGCATTCATAGCATCCTCTGAGGCTGGCTGGGAGCAGTGATTACTGAATAACCTGAAAAAATAGCTCAGAAGCTGAGGTGGGATGATCTCCCCAGCAAGAGATGGATGCAACAGCCTGAGCCGGGAGCATCCGCTGCTGCAGCAAATTGTCTCAGTGAAGGTTGTGCACAGGGTGCTCCTTCTCACCTTGTCATCTCCACAGGTTACCTGGCCCGTGCTTTGCCCAGGGGAAGACCTGCCCTTGGTTTTTAGCTTGCACAGTGCTGCTTGTACCACTTTCTGTTGGAGTTTCTACAAATGAGTGCTCGAATTGATTTAAAATCTCTTTTTTTCCCCATTTGGGTAATGAGAGTACACAAAAACTTAGAATTTTCTTGATTTCACTGTTTGAGTTTGCTGTGACACAGGTTTAATAGTGTGTATTATACAACAGTGAGCAATACTACCAAAGGGCATGCAACAGCTGTATAGAGGAGACCCAATTAGTTACAGTCCAAGTACAGTTTGTGTAAGCATTTCCCTGTGTTGAAAGGTGGGGACATTAATCATAAATTTAATATATTTACTTGATAAAACCTTCCTTATTGGTTTTGTATTTTTTCATATCTAATTGATATGAAAGTGCAGTTGGTGTAGTTGTTGGGGGTGTAAAAGGCTGCATCAACTGCATAGTGCTTCAGAAGAGCTCCTTGTATCTGTCCAACTTATGAAATTGCAGACTGACTTAAAAGACATTCTGCTTTTTAATTTGTTCAATAAATGTCAGTACTTCTTATGGTGTAGAAACAGAAATTCATGTTGAATAACGAATGTGTACCTATGCGATGGAACTGAAATGCGTATGTTTCCCAAAGTCTCATCTGCTGTGCATAGAAGCACTGAGACAACATCTTGTCACAGCCTGTTGCCATTGGCTTATAACTTTTGGATTAACCATTGGATATGCTGCCATGCTGCCTCTGAGTAATTTGTAAGCATTTTGTTATAAGAGCTCTGAGGAGGCAGATCTTTTCTTGAAGGAACCAGCAAAAGGCACTGAAAACTTTATTGAATACTGGGGAGAACTTGGATCCATCTTCGGAATGGGTTTGCAAGAAGCAATAAAATGGCAACAACATGCATCCCTTAGAGTAAACTAAAATTCAATCAGTCTTTGCTAGATATTGGATGAACTTTTTTTTCCCAAATCTACCCAATGTTTCTCTTAATTTGGACAGTTCAGATGATCCATGTTGCTGTGAAGGGATTCTAGAGATGACAAGCCTTAAAAGAAAACATTGGAAGTACATTAAAAAATATAGTTTGCACAGCCAATTTATGTATATACTTTGTAAAATGACAGGATTTCTGCAATGTTAGGTTTAAACTTTATGCCCACTCAGTTTTCTTATCAGCTGTATGCCAGCGGCTATACACATAATTCTCTCTTTCACTGCTTACTGGACCCAAGCCTACTCAATTTAGTTTAGCTGGCAATGGCACTTCTCACTTTCTTAAATCACAGGGCCTTCCAATTTCCAAGAATGTTTATAGCATCATAATTTGGAACAGGTGTTCAAATCTCTCTTCTACTGTGCAACAGAAGGTTTATATATATTTCATTATATATGGAGACAACCCATAGCACTTATGATGACCATCTGTCATGGAATTTTTTTGATTATAAGCAAAATGGATTTTTTTTTTTTTACTGTGGACACCAATGAAGCTGATGGGATGTCCCACTTCCCACATTGAGTTTTATGGTTAGTCATTTCCAGGGGATTAGCCTGTTTGATTACTTGATGTGACTTTCTTTTGTATTCGGATAATTCCAGTGAAAATAAGGGTGTGTGCACGTCTGTTGAAACTTCTTGGTGCATAATATCCCTGTTTGAAACTGATGAAACCCTCCTGTGATAAGGTGCTACTTCTATGGGGGGTATCCCCAGAATTCCTACGAGTGCTGCTAGGTAGCCCGTTATGCCACTGTTTACATCTCACCTGGACAGGTCTCATTCACTTTCTTGTAGACAATAAGATTTTCTTTTTTCTCCTTCAACAGTTGTTCCTATTTGTGCCCCTGAGAGCCCACTCCAGCCAGCCCAGCACTCTTCCTTTTTCTTCTTTCCTTCCCTTCCTTGTGTCCCCTGACCCTGTGTTGCTCCTTGTTTCCCCACGGTTCATCTCCTGTCCAGTTCACTGTGTGCCTCTTGGTGGCCTCTCTTCTCTCTTTTGGCTACCTCTTGTTCTGTGTAGCAGCTCCAGAAGTGCCTTCATGACTATTTTCAGGGCTGAATCTGTAGTGGTTTGTTTGTTTTCCCCAGGCAGTGCTGAAGTGCATAAGCTATTCTGGGCAGGATTTAAGATACCATGGGATTTAGCTGTGAAACTGGAGCGGTAGCAGTACCTACATGATGGGATACCTCAAAAGAGAATTTGTGATGGAAAATGCAAGTAATGCTGTGTTGTGAACTATGGTTCAAGCTTTGTATGTACTAGTCTGTACTGTGGCACTGAGTGTTCCCCTTTAATATTAACAAGATCACTGAGGTGAACTGTGAGGAATCATCACCACAGTTCATTGTGAAATTATATCGATTCTAGGAGGAACTTTTGCATGATGAAGGTAACAATCACATTTAAACAGTGACCTTAGGCAACTCTTTGCAGCATACCTAATCTCTCCTCATCTGGGAAGGGAAAACAAAGCGTAAGATGCACTTCTCAGAGGTCCATGACTACCACTGTCTCCACTTTGCCTGGCAGGAGCTTCCAGGTGTGCCTGAAAGCCCGGACCTCCTCCAAGTGCAGTGCCTTCTGCCTTCAACCTGATGCATCATTCAGTGCCTGTTTTGACATCTTGCAGGGGGCTTTTATTAAATTTGCACAAAGGAGGGGTTAGTGAAGAGTTGCAGGGAGAGAAACCTGAACAGTCTGCTTTGTGGCTGGGGGTGGCAGGAAAGGGTAGGGAGATTCAGAGAGACCTCGAACAACACTGAGTCAGTAGATAGATGAGCTTCTGTTAGGAGACTGAAAATCCTGTTGGGTCTGGGATGGATTTTGCAATGGTTTGTTCTTCCTTTGAACTTGCTTAATAATATAGTGTCATTAATGTGCTTCTAAGCATGCTAACACAGCTGCGAGCTATTGTGTTTTATGGATATAATGGATCTTGTGTCCCTGCCTGAAGAAAACTTACGGGAAAATTTCCAAGAACTCATTAATAGCAGACACTAAATATACATTCCCACTACAAGAACAAGTACTTTCAGGTCTAGTAAATCGTTATGGCAATTAATTTTATACAAGAACACTTCTAACCACACAGTTGGGTGAAGGCCTTAGCTAGGTGAGAGCCCACTTCCTGTTCCATCCCATCCATAATGACCACAGCAAATCTCTGTTCGGAGCTGAAGAAATGCATGGCTCCTGGAGAATGCTCACTCTGAGTTAAAGTGAAAGCTTTCCCTTGGTTGTGCATTCAAGGGGGCACTTGATCTGAGTACAAGCTCAGTCATTTCACTTTGTTACTTCCTGCATTTTAGAGGTAGTTAGGGCTCTTCCCCAGCTAACTCTGTATAACGTGAAGGCTCTCCTGCCCTTTCACAGTTTGTCTATGGGCTATTACTTACCTTTGTAATTGCAGCTGGGGATGACGACTCCTCTTCCCTAGGAAAAAATAGTGTTGAAAAAGTCATGTCTCCAGTATCAGCAAGGATCCCCCTCCCCTTGTCACCTCTCCTGCCCTGCACCATACTTCAGTCACAGTGATTTGGCTGGCCAAATCATCTTGTGTCCTTGCCATCTCTCTTTTTCTCAGGAATATAAGAAAGGACTCTCCAAACAGAATTTAAGAGGATGGTCTAGCCTTTGCATGACTAGAGATTTTCAGAGTTTCCTACAGTACAGTCCAAACTGGGATTTGGAAACCATTGTATGCTGAAATGAATGGAAACTGGGCACCCAGAGCACTTTGGCAGATTTAAGCACCTCAGCTGCATAAGAAAAGATAATTCAACTCGGCCAAGTCCTTGGTGTTATTAACAGCAGAAATAAATCCTCAAGTACTGTGTTGGCTACAAAGGGACTGGAGTTTGACTATTTATTCTCAGGCACGTCTAATTCTGATACCAAGGAAATAAAATTATTATTAGTTCACATCTCCAATGTATTACAATAGTAAAAAAAAAAAAAAAATTGTTGCTTTCCATATTAACTTGATTGATAGGTGAATAGAAAATAATAAAGCTTATGAAAGAAAGAATAAAAACAAATAATAGAGCTGTTCCTCCTCATAGCTTCCCAGGGTAGATCAGAATAAATAACTCAGGGTAGTTTTGCATAGATAATTTGATTAGCAGGTGAGGGCATATTTTACTAAATCTCAAGAATGACAATTAAAAGGAAACAGTAATAGCTGTGAGAAAAGCTACAATTAGCACAGTTCTGCTAGTCCCTTTCAATTATAACTAGCAGGAATGGCAAGTCAATTCAGCCCTTGGAGAGCTGCATCTGTCTCTATCTTCATTGTAGGTTTAAATCTACATCTGAAAGTAATTATTGCTGCATTTTTGTGGAGTCAATGGCTATTATAAACAGCAGCAGCTGCAGACAAACCCAGGTAAACTTGCTTTCAGGCCTGTTGCTGTTTGAGTTGTAACTTGGATTACAAAATTTTATTGATACACTTTAAAATTTTCAACATAAGTAACTATTTTTGTAGTGGATTGTTTTCTCATTCAGCCTTTGAAAAATAATTTGCAATTCCATATACATTTAGTTCATTTATAGCTTATAGAAAGACTTAACAGTTTAGGTGTATAAGACTACATAGTCTGTCTCTGTGTAAACATATATAGGGAGAAAGACTGGAAAATCAGTTTCTAAACTGAATACATTTCAGCTGTGCTGGTGAATGAGCTGCAGAACTGTGCTCCCTAGGAAGCAGTTATTCTTCGTGTTTTCAGAGCAGCTGTTGATACCAAAATGCTTTGTCAAGCTGAGCCCTTGGCTGACAGTATGGCAGGTTACTTTTGAAAAAAAGAATTCATTATTAAATAAATTTGGAGTCACATCAGGAAAGGATTCTTTAAGTCATTCTTTATGTATGGCTTTACTGTGGTCTAATAAAGTAATTTAGCATTTAACAGCTGCCACAATGTAAACTGTTTATTAGTTTAGAAATGCATATGGGCAATACATACATTTTGATGTAGTGACTTCTGTAGAGGGCTATATAGACTGAATTTTTCCCAGTTCTAAAATATTTTCTTGTTGTATATTCTTACATGTGCGTGATGAGTATTTTGATCAATTCTCTTGAAATGGAATATTTTTTTTTTTTCTCAGGGTATAGAACCTGCTTTGGGAACTAGGAGCTTGAATTTCTTTGCTATAGTCAGCTCTTTCCTTCCTATCTGGTAGTGCTAACACTGCATATAAAGAAGCATATGTCTTTAGACACTTATATCGCTGTGAAGCAGAGCTACACTTTCTACAGTTCATATCCAAGGGAAACAAGTATACGGTCATCTCTATATACTTCTTGGCATGCTCAGAATTTGTATATTTTGCAATGAATGACAGAGTTATCATTAGTCTGCAGCTGAAAGCATCTTGCTAATTTTAAGCTCTGACTTGGGGAGTATTCAAAAAAATTAAGGACTTTTCAAAAAAGTGAGATACTAGATTGAATTGAGTTCTAGCAGAGAAAGACACTAGTTGAGTAAGAATTCAATTTAACTCCACGCAAATGTGGCTCTTTATTTCACTTCTTCCATCATGACCTCTGTTTTTGATGCCAGTAATTCTTATGAATTACAGTTTCTGAGTGGATTTTGAGCTTCTTTCTTCAGGCTTATTCTATATCTAGACACACATAAATTACCTGACACGTAAGATGCTACCTAACCAGTCTTCAGTAACCAAAGTGACAGCTGAAGACAAATGACATTTATATTAAAGAACTTAAATAGAATCTGTTTTTTTTTCCCCATCAACATTACTGGAAACTGGATCAGGTGGCAGAGCTTATGAATGCATGCCTACACTCTTGCTTGTCTTAATTATAAAGCTCTTGAGGACTGTCTTTCTGACACTGGCTGGTCACCTGGTGCAATGTGTTGCTACTGGGCTCTCATTGCTGGTAATTATTAGCATCTGCTGGCTGACTGCAAGAAGCAGTGAGGGCTGCACAAAGAGCATGTGTCTACCACCAGCAAGGAAAGGAAGAAGGGCCATGGAACAGTTGATAGAGGTAGGATATGAGGGTTGTGAATCATGGATCTAGCACTCCTAGGTCTTTGCTTTATGTCATTTTAAATAGGTTGGTCATCTCTGCATTGACACGTTTACTGACACGAGTGTTCCTGTCCCACCCTTGCCCCAGGGTCCTTTCCCCCCTGTCCTAGTGCTGTGGCAATATCTTATTGTAACAGCAGGTGGAAAATTTGCTTTCACAAAGAGTTAATGTGAAACAGTAGCACAGTGAACACTTCCCACTTAGGACAGAACTGTGATCATTAGAGAAGGTGGGTGGAGGTCAGGATGCTTTTTCTGATGTAAACACACATGCAGCATTTTGCTGCTGCAGATGTAGCAGAGCTCCAGTGATTCGGAACCTCCTACTTTACCTAAGTCCTCATCTTGTTTTCATTAGCATTTTCTTAACCTTCAAAGAGGAATGGATTAACTTTTTAAGTAGGCATGGTTCTGGCAACAACCACCCAGAAGAAGCTTGTCAGTAGAATATGTTTAGGAGAGTAGAAGATGATTCCTTCCTTAATTGTACATTAAAAAATGGTAAATTTATTCCTGTAGATTATTCAAAACAAATTATTCAGTCACCCTTAGAGAGCACTATGAAGCCTGCAAAACGGGTAATGCTTGGGCACTTCTGCTGGAATAGTCTTCCTCAGGTTATAGGTGAGAGTTTGAACAGACTGTTAGCCCAGGAGATGACTGCATGGAGGTAGAAAATGTGTGAGGAGCAAAGGGATCATATGAGCTCCTAATAGGAGCATGGTGGTTAAGAGATATCTATTACAACTGGAGTAAGTTCCTTGTCCTGTACTCCTCACATAGATTAATGCCAATTTTCTCTTGGCTTTAGAAATGTGTGGTAGTAAAAGCTCCAAACCCAACAACATATGTTGTGGGGGAGAGAAGAGTAGGAATAAAACACTTTCTGGGCAAAGCCTGCCATCTGAACTCTCATAATATTATCCTAACAGCCAGAGTTATATATTGAATGGCTTGAGATGTACCTGCTACACTTAATATCATCTCAGCCTTGAAAATGTGAAAACCCAGGGCTACAGATGATGTAGTCACCATCACGACTCAAGACCAACCTAGCAATCCTTGTAGATGCTTCTCGGCTTCAGGGTCAGCCTGGGGCCTCGCAATGTAGGATCATGTACAGCTCTGCCAGCTGTGGTCCTGACATCTGTTTCTGAGGAAAATACAGGCTTCTGTGTTCTGGAGTGAACTTCTCTTTAGCCTTGATGAAATGTGTTGTGTCCAGTAACTCAATTTGTATCATTAAATTTCTGAAATAATGGGATTATCAACCTTTAATTTGCTGAGACAGTGAAAATCAACCATCCATGGCTTTTTGTCAACAGCTCCGCAATCTAATACTACTTCTGGAGAAAATATTTTGTGACGAAATTCCATGGAGACAAAATAGGCTGGATCTGGATAGGGATTCCAGATTTCTGGACCTGTGGGTTGGAGGTGGGAGAGCAATTCAGCAGGGGAGTTGGAAGTCTGGGCTGATGGTGCGTCTGAGAGTGAAGAGGTATGTCCCTCTTCTCCCTGCCGTTTACCTGTGAGTCTTTACATGGGTTGAGAAATCTCTTTGTAACTTGCTGCTTGGTTAATCACTTCAGAAGGATGGCTCAGCTGTGTTTTCCATACAGTGCTGTCTAATCTGGGTTCTCTTTTTGTTCTTACCTGGTAGTTCTCATCAGAAGACACAGAGATTGAAGTCAAATTGTGAGAGGACAAACAGCTAAACTGTATGTGCTAAATATTCATTCAGAAGACAGACTTTCCCGAGTAACCAGAAAAGGAAGAATCTGTTTCCTGATATTGTTCCTTGTTGAATCTTATGAAGCCAGACTGAGTCTAGAACACGCCACTTTGTGTAGTCTGTTATACGTCATGTCACATCTTACATAAAAATGTTGTATTTGTAAAAGTAATAGCGAACTTTTGCTCCTGTAACAAAATTTCTGCCATCTTTAATTAAGTCCAGTTCCTGTGGGTAAAACTATGTAAACTGTTCTCCAATAAGTTTGCCATTTAGTTTTATTTGCAAAATGACAACACTGAGTAATCACAGAACATTATTTACAAAATTAAACAAAAGCACACGCAATTCAAAGACTTAATATATCCACACTCTCAAAACAAAAAAAAAAAACCAAAACAACCAAAGGGAATTAATTTGTTTGACATCCG